>PVKH010046195.1:0-10428 GCA_004027955.1 Chaetophractus vellerosus
CCCCCAATTTGTGAGATTCTGAAAGAATGAATCAACATTTCAATTCTTGGCATGTCAGCCAGTAACAAATACAGTTGTATTTGTTGAATAAATAAGACACAAGTTTCCTCACACCTGTGTGCAGGGAGACATTTTTACTGAGCAGTGCCCGTGCTAGGATCTAAGTTCTCAGACATAACTGACTGCAAATATTATAACCATGTTTGAGCCAGGGAGACCAGGACTCTGGCATTCCTTTTGCTCTTTTCCAAGGAAAATATAAAGATTTTATATTTGTGAACTTTGAAAATATTTCAGCTCACCTTTACAGACTGTTTTCTCCCCATCACAAAGGCACACAGGACTTCTAAGACAAGATGAAAACCAAAGTGTATTGTCTCCTTTGTTTGGGCTTTATACACTCTCAGAACGTAACTTAGCATGAATAAAAACATGGACTCTACCCCAGCAATGCTCAAGAAAGCCTCTCAAGGTCCGGAAATAAACATTCTGGGATGCTCTGCAGGCCAGATGTGGAGCTTTTGGGATGACATTGTTGGAGAGGAGAAAAAGGACTCAAGCCCATTAAATTTAGGATATGCCCAGAATTGCTTGCTTTTCTCCTCTTTTCTCTGCACATATGCGGTGGGGAAGCCCTTTGCTCCTGGCTGCTGTTTTCCCACACTTCCTGCCTCTTTGTTTATATCTATTAAAGGAGGACAGCAGAGAGATTGAGAATAATGGCTCTGATAGGCAGGTAGAAAGTAGTGCCTAGACACAAAGCATTTATGTGCCTGTTTCCCTCTGAAGCCCCAAAGCTTCAATACTCACAGAACAAAATTTATCAAGATTTGACACCACTAGCTGCATTCATTTGTTTGTTTGTTTATTTGTTTTTTAAGCAAACCACGCTACCGTTCTGAGTCTCACTGTCCTCACTGCAAAACTAAGAAGTTGTTTTAGATGACACCAAGGTCCGTTTGAATTCGTGATTCTTCATGAGTCAAGCACTCACCTTTACCCCCACATAAATAGCTCTCCGTGTCAAGCTCTAATTTCTCTCATCAGCCTTCCAAGAAATGGCTGCCAAATTTCTGGCTAGTGACTGACGTTTCAAATCCACGCTAGTGCACTTTCAAACACAAACCATACCCGAGCCCTTCTTTGTTCTTTGGAGATGTCTGTCTCAGTCATTCCGGAGAAAATGCAAGAACAGTCAAATGCAGGTGTTTGGGCATGGCCTAACAACTAAGGTTCTTTGTCTTTGTCTTCTTTCTTTCTTTTTTTTTTAAAGGGGGAATCTGTTTTAATGTATAGAAAATGTCACAAAGGCTGATCCCAAAGTCTTGACACCCCCCTCCCCCCGGGTTGTCTGAAATTCCCTCTGAAGTCCTTGGGAATCCTACACATTTTAGGCTCAGACTCATACTTAGTAAATGAAGAAAAATCCACGGGAACAGAATTTTGAACTTAACAAAGAAAAAAAAAAACACCCCAAAATACATAAAAATGATTTTGTTGTTGTTGTTGTTGGAAAAAATGGGAGTTTAAACAGCACATTTATTTCGTTTTAATTTCTGGGCTGTCAGACATCAGCTCTGAAGTCCTGATTTGGACCACATGCAGGCTCCCTTTGAAGTTCTGTCAGCTTTTTTAGCAATAGTAGAAAGATATAAAGAAATTAAACTGCAACATAATCATAAAAAACAACTTCTGGACTCCTGATTTACAAATTGTCATTTTTTCCATTTTTTCAGTGCTTACTTTTCAAAGTTTCATTGTGGCGCATACCTTTTTGTAATTTTTCTCTCTTTAAGTACAATCTTCTGCTATTCTTTTCCCCTTCAAAATAAAGCATTCTCCTTTTGTTTTAATCCACTGAAAAAATAGTTTATAGTGGTTTTCTGAGGACAAGAAAGGGACTAGAAAATCAAAAGCAATGGTTTCACTACCTACCAATTCTCTTGGCATAAATACAAAAATGTACCTTAAATTTTCAGGCACTCCAAGGAATATGTCTATTTGGTATTCGTGCCCTAATTACAAAAGATTTCAAGGACACAATAAGAACTGTGCACTTCAAATTTGGTCTGGCAGATGCCACATTTGAAAACATGCACACATACAAACACAAATTGATTTAATGTTGTCAGTCAATGGTCATATGAGATGTATTTGAATACGGTACATGAGAATTTTGGAGCCTCTCACAAGTAAATGCAAATATGAACAAGCTAAAAGCTTCTTAGTCTCTAAAATCATCCTCCTCATTCTACATTTTTTTCTATAATCTCATTTTAGTTTCATCATACAAAAGACCACAATATTTACTGTTTTGAAATACTACTGTACTTTATTCCACCTCTTTTTATTTTATAGTGAACTCCCTACTCCAGGGTTTCCTCTGTGCTATGCTCTTAATGGAAATTTCAAAAATTATGTTTTGTTTCTA
Organism: Chaetophractus vellerosus; assembly: GCA_004027955.1. Lineage (NCBI taxonomy): Eukaryota > Metazoa > Chordata > Mammalia > Cingulata > Chlamyphoridae > Chaetophractus > Chaetophractus vellerosus. Next base: position 2,432 of record PVKH010046195.1, read on the forward strand.
ATATATTGACCTTCAATACAACACCAGTGACTTTTCATTGTCTTTTATGTCAAGTTCTAACCCTGTACAGGTGAAGTGAAGTGGGAAGTTTAAGGAACTGCCCCCATCATAGGTGTGCTGAGAACTGCTCCTACTGGTTCACAAGATCTGATAGTCACACTTTCTGAAGTTTTGTGAGCTTGGTGTTAAGCACAACCGTTATTAAAAATTAACTTCTATGAATTTACAATTTCAAAAATATATTAAAAACAAACATAATATATACTCAAAACTCATTATTATACTATATCTTGCTATTATCTATGAGTCATTTACTTTTAATGTATCTAGATGCTAATGATATTATATGACGGTATACCGATACACATGTCTTCTCAACTCATGTTCAATGACTTCATGTTGGTAGCTTGAAATTAGCAGGTGGGAATATTTGCATCACAGGCCTTTTTATTTATTTATTTTTGAAGAGCCAGTTTGTAAGCATTTACCTGAACACCACTAATCACCCAGTACATGAATTATTCAAAAGAGCTAGTTTGCAGTGATAATTTTATCTTTGTATTTTTTCTTGAGTAATTCATGTAAGAAGTGGATGCGAAATGTACTTTTATCAGGCTTCCTTTCTTGGGGGAATACTGAGGGGAAGAATTAGAATTTACAGATCTATTTCTAGTTGCCTACAGCCTGCGATGCCTCGATCGTCCCTAACTGCAGCCTATTATTTAATCCTCTCACTCTTAGTCAATGCTTTAGTTTTCCTTTTACATCCCCAGCTCCCAAGCCTTATTCACTTCTCTGGAATAAAATTGCATTTTCATATCTACTGAACCACCACTCCAAACTTTAAGGAAAACTTACATACTCCATGATGTCAATAGTAATTAGGAAGGTTGATGTAAGATTTCTCTTATTCTCTGGCATTGGGTCAGGCACATGTGGTACAAATGAAACAGAAAGAAAATTATACATATTTTTTTAAAGGAGGGGGGTGATAAAGTGTGTATTGCTATGTCATTACCTTAGAATCTTGGACTATATGTGTCTAGAAGGGAGGTACCAGTATGTCAAGTAGCCTAATCCCTTAAGTATTAAATAATCATCAGATGGATTGCCAGACTTCCTCCCATCCTACTTTGACAACAGCCTCCATCTACAAATGAAAAACATTTCTATGTCAAGTAGTTTAAATTCTATTATTCTGATATAAATGGCTTTCTTGAATACAAACAGATTTTAAACATAGAAAATTAAGATCTCTTTCTCCAATAGGGATGTGGAAATGATTTGCATAAGAAGGAGAGAAAGTTTGACCATGAAAAATAGCCATATGTGGATAAGATTGCATTCTTCATATATACTTGCATAGCCTTTGGTCTAGTCCTTATCCTAAAAAGAGAAGTGGAACATTTTAAAACAGGGAGAAAGTTCATTTTTATGTGCTGCAAGTAATTAGATCTTTTTTTCACTAAAAATGCCTCTTCAGGTAGTTTAAATATTTGAGATCAATACTATTTGTAGTGCAGGGATAAAAAAATTACAAAACATACAATCTAAGTTCTGGTATAACGTCATTTTCAGGGACCTTGTAAAACTGGAATACCTAAATCACAGGCTTGTCTAAGTTTAACACAGATATGTATTACTGTAACTTCTAAGCAATAGAGGGTTACACTATTTTTTTAATAATCTTTTCAATTTACATCACATATGGCTTTATTTATTTATTTTTAATCTTAAAATCATACCAGTATTTCTCAACCTCAACATTATTGACATTTTGGACCAGGTAATTCTTTGCTGTGGGGAGAGTCCTGTACATTGTAGGATGCTTAGCAGTGTCCCCCGGATAGAGGCTAGGGGCATACCTGAATTGTAACATCCAAATGTGACCAAAACTTAATCACAAAATCACCTTCAGTTGAGAACCATTGCATTAGACTGATTTTCAGTAAAAATGTTAATTTGACACATAACACATTTTCTGAGTTGACTTTAATGAAAAGGAAGAAAAAATCCTATAATAATCCTTCCATTTATTAGATATTTTTGTAGTTTTCAAAAGTTTTAAAATATTATTTCATTTAAATCTCATAACAACTTGGCAATATAAGTCTTCTGTCCATTTTAACAAATGAGAAGACTGAAAATAAAGAGAGAGAAATAGCTTCCCAACTATCAACCAGATACTGAGCTGAATCTAAAACTAGATATGTTTAATTCCGAAATTTATATCAATGTATTCTATGAATAATTATTAAGTAGTGACTATGTAAAGGCACCATAATTCCTGTGAGTCTCAGCTTCTATCCTATGCTTAGGTCTAGAATATTAATCTTTTCTAAGAACATTCATAAATTTGTGAAGTTCAAAAAAAAGTAACAAACCCCAAAATGTTCCTTGGAAAAGGAACTATCTTTACTTAGAAAAATACATTGATAAGCTATTTGAAGGTGAAAGATGGGACCCAGATCTTATGGGTTAATGAGACAAAGCAACAAAAGAAATAGCTAAACTATTTTGCATAAGAAATTTGAGGGTGGTGGGAGAGAAATAACGGGAAAAGAGAAGAAGGAATAAAAGGACCTTGCAACATGTCAAGAGACCATAGTTTAAATTGCAGGAATGGCTAAAATACTTTTAGAAGTGGAAATGTTACATTTTCAGCTCATCTCAATGTAAGTGCCTCCAACCCTACGGACAAAAAGGCTTTCAAAACAGAAATCACAGGTTTGCTTCTTCACAGAAATTAAGTGTTGAATTCTATGTCCAGTTGGTATCGCCCAAAATAAATATGACACTGTCAAGATGTGACAATAATCTTAATGTGTGGTTATAAACACTAGCAGTTGTGAAGAACTAAGACATCCACGACACCATAAATTCTTACTGTTCTCACCACCTGAACCCTGGACACTTGCATGATATTAGGGAGGAAAATGGGCTTTCTAAAGTCTATGGAAAGGAGAATCGAATACATGTGATCTAACTTCTAAGGAATAAGGTGGCCTTCGTGTACATCCACCAATTCTCTGTAAGATGCTGTATTAAATCCCCAGGTACCTACAGGCCACTGAGAGAAATAAGGCAAAGTCACAGATTACAACAGCACAAAGACAGAAGGATAAGCAGCAGGGGAGTTTGAACAGAGTGTTATGATTAGTCAACAGGAGTGTCCACTGGGAAATCAGGAGAAACTTCAAGGTGGAGAGGACATTTAGGATGGAGCACAAGGCTTGGTAGTTCACCCAGGAATGTGAGAGGAATGACTCTGAGGGCAAAGAATACACCAAGCAAGCTACAGAGAAAGGAAAGGTAGGAGCCTTTTGGTTGTACCACCTGTGTAGAGAAGGAGGAAAAGCACAATGAGGAGAGTTTGGGAGCAGAACACAGAGGTCCTTGAATGCCATTCCCTTTTCAACCTTCCCTAAACACCTTGATTTGAAGTGATGTCTTGAAATCCTAGAGGACTTATTTTTGTCACTCATTTATCACATAAAAGCATAAAGCCATCATATAATTTTAATACTGGAATAAATCCAAATGTAGGTGATAAAAAATATGGGCCAGAAAGGTTTAGTTATCCTGTCTACTTTGTTAATCAAAATTTTCTGGCATGTGTGTATGGCAAAACAATCTACTGAAATGCTAATTAGTACCTTGTTCTTCCTTTTGGGAAAAAAATGAGAAGATAATTCTCTATTGCTAGCACACAATTTTCCCTTACATATACCCTATGCTATGTAGAAAGAAATCTCAGGCCTTTGCGCTCTTTGGTCTTCAAAGCCTAGTGATAGCTTTTGTGGTTTAAGGGAAAAGTGGTACCAGAAGACAACCTCCACCAGACTTTTGTTTGGGAGTCCAGGCTTATTATGGACAATTAATATGGATCATCACTGAGGGGAAGGGAAGGCAGGCTAGAGCTTTAGATACAGGGAAAGAAATGGCACAATCCTAGGAGCTGTTTCTCAGAGATGGAAGGGACAATATTAAATCTAATGTAGTCATCAAGACACTCTCAGTTGCGTGACTTTATTTTTATTTTCACTTAACACTCACTGATACTATTATCCATGTTTGCTTTATTGTACATTTGTTAATTGTCTTAATCCCCCACCCCCATCCCTGTCTAGAAAGTAAATTCCATGAAGGTAGTGAATTTATGTTTTCCATTCACAATTGCATCCTCAGCAACATCTGTCAGGGTTTTCACAGGGAACAGATGGGAACTCAAAGAGTCAAAGAAGAGAGTTTATTAAAAGACTTTTTACTGAAATGGGGGCAAGGCTCCAGGCACTTGTAATAGTGAGAAACCATTGCAACTACAGCCCTGAGGAGTGAGGGGAGAGAACTGTTAGTAAAAGGTGAAATGAGCTGTAGCTGTGGGGAAAAAAAGCCATGTGATAGGAGCTGTGACCTTAGGTAAAAGAATGCAGCCTATGACCAAGAGTCCAGGCAGGAGTAGGCTGAGGGCAAACATTCTGGTTCCTGCCAGCACCCTCACTGACCACACTCATCTAGAGTCAAGGAAGCCTGGTGATTCAGTGGGTGGGACCTGGCCTCCTAGGTCATAGAGGAGAGTGGAGAGTAGACGTGAAGAAGGAAATGGAGAATGAGGCACATGTTAAAAATTCCCCAAATGAAAGAATGGTCAGCACTCCAAGTGTTAGAGTGGTTTACTTTCCTTTAATAGGTTTACAGGAAGGGGCAAGAATGAGGATGCATCAGAACATAAATTGTTACAGCAACAGAACCCCAAGAGCTTGTGAAATTGGGAGTAAAAATAGAAAAGCCATTCCTGCCCCCCTGCTTGGCTCAGAATGAAGCAACATGACTTCCAATGGGCCGCATGAGCTTGGAGAGTGGACAGGAGCACCAAGACTACAGGCCCCTTCACAGAGTCTGAAAACAAACAGGTGACCCACAGCTTTATGTGGTGGTGGTCAAAGTGAGGCGCTCCCTGGCTTTTCTGGTTTTCACCACAAGCTAGAGATTTTCAAAGCCATGCTTTTGATGAAAAACCCTTAGTAAAAGGAAAACATGATAAAAAAAAAAAAAAAGACTACAGGCCCCTCTGAAGCTTTACTAGTTGTGTGATTCCCATCTACCCTCCCACTTGAGTCTTATGCCTGACTTCGGGAATGGTTTGAGGGCTCCCAGGTAACGTTATGTTAAGGAGCTATCAAGTGGGAAGCTCAGAGCTAGATTAAATTTGATTTAGAAAAGTAAACCAGTGTGATATTTCATGCATCCATGAGTTTTAGAGCAAATTCTTTCCTGATTGCATATATATATTTTTAAAATTATCCAAGTAGATTTTCATCCACATGAGGGCCAAGTGTTCATCTTAAGGTGGTTTTACTTTATCACCCAGAAGCAGCATGATGCCTGCCCACCATAGCTATGCTTTGAATTCTGTGACTTAACTGCACAGGCTTTATTGCCTTTTTTTTTTTTTAATATGTTAGGCTTGTGAAGAAGAGCATGTCCTTCATAATTAACCTCTGCTTCCATTTTATGGACATATAAAGTGGAAAAATAAACCTAACTACTTCAGTATATTTTCACTTTTCAGTAAAGTAGAAAATAAACTTTCCCTATTTAAAAGAAGGAAAATTCCTATTTTATGTCCAAGATATTTTAAAACTTGTAGTTGCTCCAATTGTTGGGTGTTTTTCAGAAAGATAGGAATTGTGCCTATTGTAATTATGAGCATAGAAGCTTCAGACATTCAGCAGAATCTCTGTTCCCAATCTTGGCCAGGATTATTCCAATCCTATATCCTTTGCCAGTTGTGTAAAGGTCATGTGGAGGTAAGTAGAATATGAGGTATCTGGCTCCAATTCCATTTGGAACATTAAAGTGACTCCAGATTGATAAAATTGAGAGAGGGGAAAGTATGCTGGACTACAAAGATCTTGAGCCAGAGTGAGCCAAATATACATTCTCAACTAATGGTGACTGACAACAAAAGGGAAAAGCCACCTTAGGAATGGGTTAAGGACTCCATTTTATCTGGCTGCACATTAAGATTTAGATAGGACATAGAGTGTGTGGCAGAAAGATAGCTAAAGACCTGATAGTAAATAGGTGGCAAAAGCAATAAGAAAACGGTTAACATTTTCTGCAAGGATGTGAAAACTCATCTTTTCTTCAAGGTCAAATACTGGCAGCCAGTGAGATAATGGTGAAAGAGAAAGTTAAGGAAGCTAAACATAGAAAGTCTATGAACACCTTCAGAAAGTGGAAGAAAGGAAGTTCCACTGGAGGCCTATTGGAAAGAGTAGCAAAAGGAAGAATATATAATGAAGAAGTCAGGAAATATGAAAATGGATTAACATTTGAGCATATTTGCTTCTAAACACAGTTATTACCACTTAACTAATTTGAGTTTAACACTTACCATTGGTTAGGTAATATGAAAGTATTTTACACAAACTATGAATAAAGTTCAATCGTTATTTGAACTTCTTTTCAAATGAGGAAACTTGAGGTTTAGGGAGGTAAGCAATTTACTTAAAGTCACATAGCTAATAAGAGGCTGAGCTAGGACCCAGTCCAGGTTTTTCTAGCATCACAGCTTTTGCTTCTCCATCAATTTTCAGAGCATCCCCTTTCTCCTACTCTGATCAATACACATATCCTCTGCCCTGAATGTGTAAATAGTTTGCAAATAGCTCATCCAGTAAAATTACTGAATATTTTTGTTCATTTCCCCTGAATAACTTTGTAAAATTATTTCTTATATCAGTAAGTCTGTACAATTTGTTTTGTTCAACTCCTTAGCACAATGCTAGATGTAAACAAGTGTTATTACTACAGGTGATTAAAAATGTTAGAAAACACTCAAAGAAATAAGACCGGTCAGAGTCCTGGATTCAGAAAGTTTACGCATTTAGAGTAGAGAAATGTTTCATTTATAAATAGCATGAAACACTTTCTACTCCTTAGGTACAAAAAACACAAATAAACAAAAAAGCAAATACTTTCCTCTTTTGTATGGGCTAATTTGATTACTCAGAAAAATAATTATTCTAGGAAACCCAACAAAATGTCTAACTGAACTAGGCATATTTTTTATTTATTACAGTGATACAGTTTATTGTATCAAGTGTTTTCCCCTGCCCTTGTCAACCGTTTCAGTTGCTCACAGGCAATCTTATTGGAAATGAAACATTCTTAGAGGGGGTTCTCCAAAAGTGCTTTATCGTCATTAAATTGAAAATTCTATTCCAAACAAACCTATGGGGAAATCTTTTTACTGACAGACTTTTCTCTCATAGTTTTCTTTCAAACACAGGGAGTTTGTCCTGCCAGGGCCTCATTTTTCTCCTAGTTTTGGCGAAAAGCAGTCTTTTGGAGACTGATCATTTCCCCACCCCTTGGTAGATCTCACCATTATGACTCTCCTAAGGGCCTATTAGAAGACTTTGCCCTAATCCATATCTTACTAAACAGCCCCAAGAGTGAAAAAAGACCTTCACTAGGATTTGATTAAACAAATTCTTAAAGCCAATAAAAAGTTTCCGAGTGGTAACAGAAAGTAGTGCAAGGCAGACATTCCGGTTCTCAGTCATCCTGAAGAAATCCTGCTGGGGATGGAGTAGACTATCCCTGAGATTCGGCTTCCAGTGACAGCTGTTTGGGAGGGTAGCCTTATTGTGTAGAACACTGCGGTTGTGACTGAAGCTGTTCGACACATTTCAGAGCAATTTTATTTGTAACTTTTCCTTTACCACTTTACAGGGGTATTGAAAGGGTAGATAGAAGGAAATTAAGTAGGTAAGACCAGGCAAAGCTTGTGATTAAGTTGAAACTTATATAAAATAATATGACTCCCCTGAGAGTAACATAATAGATTATAAATTTATATATGCTGATTGGAGGATTAAAAAGATTAAATTAAAAATATTAGATTGATATCTGGACCTATTTTTATGATTAAATAAGATTGATTATGAAAAAAATCCTATTGAATGTTCAGGATATGGTTAAAATGA
>PVKH010046196.1:0-10437 GCA_004027955.1 Chaetophractus vellerosus
ATTCTCTGATATTTTCTATGTAGTTGCCACAGGGCTTAAATTTAACATCTCAAATATGTAACAATATCATTTGCTTTGATACCAACTTCACTTCTATAGTATACACAAACTGTGTTCCTATACCCCTCCATTCCCCACCTTTATGTAGATCTTGTCACAAATTACATGTTTATACATTATAAATTTAAAAATCACTGATTTATCATCATGTTTTATGCAATTTCCTTTTAGATCCTGTAGTTTAAGTTTTATAATTTTAGCTCTTGCGTTTAGGCCTTTGATACATTTTGTGTTAATTTATGTATATTTTGTGAGGTAGGGGTCCAACTTCATTCTTTTCCATTTGGAAATTGGTTGTCCCAGCACCACTTGTTGAAGAAATTCTTCTTTCTCCACTGAATGGTCTTGGCATTCTTGTTGAAAATCAATTGACTGTAAATATGAGGGTTTATTTCTAGAGTCTTAATTCTATTTCATTGATCGATATGTATATCCTTATGCTATTATCACACTGTCTTGGTAGCTTTGTAGTAAATTTTGAAACTTGGAACTACGAATCCTCTAACTATTTCACTTTTAAAGGTTTGTTTGTTTGTTTGTTTGTTTGTTGGCCATTCTGCATCATTTCCATTTCCATATGAATTTTAGGATCAGCTTTCTGCAAATAAGAGGAAATCAGGATCAATTTCTGCAAAGAAGGCAGCTGGGATTCTGATGAGGATTGTTTTGAACCTGTAGATCAATTTAGGAAGTATTGCCATCTTACCAATATTTAATCATTTGATCCATGGAATTGGAAAGTCTATTTATTTAGGTCTTCTTTAATTTCTTTTTTTATTTTTAATTTTTAATTTTTTTATCTATTACATATCCCCCCCTTTCTGCTTGTTCTTGCTATGTTTATCTTTTTTTTTTTTTTTGCGTTCTTCTGTGTCTGCTTGTCTCCCCCCGCTGCAGCAACCTGCTGAGTCAGCTCATTGCGCGGCGGCCTGCCCTGCCCACAGCGGCTTGCCTTCTCAAGGCGGTCTACCCGCTCGAGGAGGCTCCGGGAACCGAACCCGGGGCCTCCTATGTGGTAAACCGGCACCCTATCAATTGGACTACAGCCGGCCCCTTCTTTAATTTCTTTCAAAGAAGTTTGTAGCTTTCAATATACAAGTATTTCACTCCTTTTGTTAAATTTATTAAGTATTTAACTCTTTTTGATGCTATTAGAAATTAAATTGTTCTTAAGTTCATTCTCAGATTGTTCACTGAAAGTGTATATGGATATAATTGAGTTTTGCATATTGATCTTGTGCCCTACAACCTTGCTGTGCTTGTTTATTAGTTCTAATAGTTTTTATTTTTTTGTTATTTTTAAACAATTTATTGAAGTATATCATTCATACATGAACATACATAAACTATAAGTGTTCAGTAAACATTGTGATCTTACAAAACAAACATGTATAACATCATACAGGGCTCCCACACATCACCCCCCGCCCCACAAACATCCTGCATTGTTTTTAAACATTTGTTAATCATGAAAGAGCATTGTCAAAGCATTACTACTAACTATAGTCCAAATCTTCCTCCCCTATACATTTTTTAAGGATTTATTTATTTATTTACTTATTTACTTTTATCCATTTTTACCACCCTACCCAACCCATTTTTGCTGTTTCTGTATCCATTCGCTGGGCAACTCTCTGTGTCCGTTTCCTGCCCTCTCTTCTCATCCTTTTCCTCCTGTCTTCACTGGGATTCGATCCTTGGAACCTCCGATATGGGAGAGAAGTGTCCTACTACCACCTGAGCCACCTTAGTTCCTGGTTTTTCGGTGTGTCTCGTCTTGGCTCTCCCTTGTGTCACTCTCCTGTTACGTCATCATCTTGCTGCATGGCTTGCGGGGCCTGGTGGGGTTCCCGTGCACGGGGTCTGGGGGCTCACCTGCTCGCGGGGCCTGCTGGCACACCCACACACAGGGCCTGGTGGCCCACACACCTTCTATATTATTATTATTATTTGTTTTTATTTTTACCGGGAGGTCCCGAGGGTTGAACCCATGTCCCTCCGTATGGGAGATGGACGCCCAACCCTGGAGCCACATCCATCCCCCTGCTATATCTCTTAAGGTTGACCAAAGATACCCAAAGTTGCAGTCTTTCCCCATACAGGATGGTCATATAATAAATCAGACTTAGTTTATCACCAGCATTCTAAAAACCAGACCTAGGGAGAAAAACTAGATCTGGGGACACATGCATGGTTTCTAATATAGTGAATGTTTAGCCTACCCTGATTATCACAGAATCAGGATAGGGAGAATATTTGCAGTCTAATAGTTTTTAAATAGATACCTTAGGATTTCCTAGGTATAACATAATGCCACCTGTGACTAGAAATAGTTTTTACTTCTTCCTTTCCAATCTAAATGCCTTTATTAATTTTCATGCAGTCTTGGTTAAAATCTCCACTATAACATTGAATAGATTTGGTGAGAGCAGCATCCTTGTCTTGTTCCTGATTTTAGGGGAATGCTTTCAGGCTTTCACATTTAAGTATGATGTTAGTAGTCGATTTTTCATAGATCAACATTATCAAGTTGAGGATATTAGCTTCTATTCTTAGTTTGTTTAGTGTTTTTATCATGAAGAGATGTTCAATTTTGTCAGATGCTTTCTCTGCATCTATTGAGATGACCATGTGATTTTTGTCCTTTGTTCTATTGATATAGTATATTATATTAATAGCTTTTCAGACAATAAACCAACTTTGCATTCCTGGGACAAATCTTTCTTGGCCAAGATGTTATAATCCTTTTTATATGTTGCTGGATTTAGTTGGCTATATTTTTTCAATGAGGAAGAAAAAAGTATTTTACATGTATCTACATATTTACCATTCCCACTGCTTGTCATATATATATATAGCCAAATTGTCATATGATCTCATCTTCCTTCTGCCTGAAGGACTACTTTAACATTTCTTGTAGTGCTGGTCTGTGGGTAATGAATTCTCCTGGCTTTTTTTTTTCTTAAACAGCCTTTATTCTGCCTTCATTCTTGAAGGATATTTTGGCTGGATATAGAATTGTAATTGACAGGTTTTTTCCTTTCATAACTTTAAAGATGTTGCTCTACTGCCTTCTTGGTTTGCCTTGTTTCTCATGAGAAATTTGCTGTCATTCTTTACATTGTTTCTCTGTTTGCAATGTTCCCTACCCCCACCCCCTATCCTCTGATTTCCTTTAAGAATGGTTTTCAACAATTTAATTATGAGGTGTAAATTTGTAATAGCTTTTTTATATCCTTGTCTATTTTATCTATCAACTGTGACATTTCTAGTATGTTCCTAGTGATTGATGTTTCTCCTGGTTGTGGGTCCCCATCTCCTGCTTTTTTGCATGCCTGCTGTTTCAGTTTTTCAGGGTTGCCATGACAAATACCACAAACCAGTTGACTTAAACAATAGGAATTTATTGTCTCACTGTTTTGGAGGCTAGAAGACCAATATCAAGGTATTGGCAGGACATGTTTTCTTCTACATCTATAGCATTCTGGTGGTGGCTTAATCTCTGCCTCTGTCACATTGCAATCTGTCTCTTTCTATCTCCTCTGGATTCTACTTCTGTGTCCAACTTCCTTTGCCTATTAGGATTTCAACTATATTGGATTAAGGCCCACCCTCATTCAGTTGGGCCACTGCTGAACTAATAACATCCTCAAAGGTCTTATTTATAAATGGGTTACATCCACCTCTTGACTCACTTTAATTATATCTTCAAAGGTCCTATTTACAAATGGGCTAACACCCACAAGGCAGTCTTTATGGGAACATGCTTCAGTCCCCAGTGCCTGTTTATTTTTTATCAGATGATGGACATTGTGAATTTTACATTGTTGGGTACTAGATTTGGGTTTATTCCTCTAGTTAGTGTTGGACTGTGTTGTGACTCGTACTTAAGTTACTTGGAATTACTTGGGTCCTTTTGAAGTTTACTTTTGAGTTTTATTAGGGAGGGTCCAGATTAACCTTCAGCCTAAGGCTAATTTGGCCTTACTACTAAGGCAGGACATTTCTGAAGACTCTATCCAATACCCTGTACATCAGAACATCTCTCTACTCCGACTGGTAGGAACACAAACTATTCCCAGGTTTATGAGAGTTTCTGGGATTGTTCTGTCCACCACTTTCCAGTGATTTGTTCCCCAGTCTCAGGTAGTTTCCTCACGTCACTGTGTAGATCAATACTCAGCCAAAGATTTTGAAGGAACCTTTCTACAAATCTCTGAAGCACATTTGTGTATTCCCTCTCACTCCCTTTCCTGTTTTTCTCTTTCTCCCTCCCTTTTCCCCTCTTTTCCTCCCTCCTCTTTCATATTTTGCCTATCAAATTTTAGCTGTCTTGACTTCTCTGAACTCTGAACTCTTATCTCCTCAGCTCAGTGAGACCACCAGGTTCTGTTTGATTTTTCTCCTCCATAGGCTGTGGTCTGGAAGCTACCTCCAAGCAGTAATCAGGCACTCAAGGGACTTATATCGTTTGCTTTCTTCTCTCAGGAATATTGCTGCGTTTTCTCCCATGTCTGAAACTGTTGTTTCTTATATTTCATCTGTTTTTGTTTTGTTTCATTTTTAAATTTTAAGGCAGAAAGTAAATCTGGCCCCTGTGACTCCATTGTGGCTGAAACCAGAAGTCTCTCCTTCGTTTTAAGCTCACATATTTAGCTGATGACCCTACATCCTCAACTGGTATCACACAGATTCCTCAGATGCAACAGGTCTGAATCATCATCTCCCCCAATTTGTCCCTCCTCTTTCATTCCTTATATCAGACACCAAGCCCCCCCCAAATCTTTGGGACCACCATGACCTCTTCCTCATTCATCCCTCAACCTAATATAAATCTTGTCAATTTCATATTCATGGTAAATCTCAAACCTGTGCATTTCTTTCTTTCTGGACACCAGGTCAGTTTGTACCCTCAATATTTTTGGTTTGTTACTATGACAGCCTGAAAACTACCTTCTTGCCTCCAGCCCTGTCTTATGCCAATCCATTAGCCACACCAAAACCAGACTTATTTCTCCACATCACAAATCTGATCACATCCCCTCCACCCCATTTAACGTTTTTCAGTTGCTTCTCTAAAGCTTTAGCATAAAGCCTGGCATTCTTAATGGAGACAAAAGGCTCTTTATTGCCTGGTGCCTGGCCCCCAAACTCACCTGCTGTCTTCCATTTATGGCCTTCACCTGTGGCTCCTTCCACATGTAGCCTTCTTCCCTCTGTTTGCCTGGTAAACTTCTTGTCATCCTTCAGGACTTGGTGTCACCACCTCCAGGAAGCCTAAAGAGATGTAGTCTCACTGAAGCATGGGCCATCTTGGGCTTTCCAAACTCTAGCTCTCCTAAGAAGCTCCCAACCCTGGGGCTTAGTCCTCCTTCCACAGCTCTACCCAAGGGGGACTTTCAGCACCACAGGCAGGTTTTCCCAGGCCCTGAGTAGTAGGGAGAGCTGAAGCTTGGACAGCCCGGATCCTGTGGTTTGTAGTCCTAGGATTTTATAACTTGAGGGGACCATCTTAGAGCCCATCCTGTGCCAACTCTGGGAGTGAATTTTTAAATAGCTTCTCAGATGATTCTGCTGTTTAGACAGATTTGGGAACCACTGGCCCAGACCCAGACCCAGGAAAGAGGCAGTGGATACTCCTCAGGAAAAAAGCAGGTGACCTCCTGCCCAGGCCAATTTCACACCTTTTAGAACCATGGTGGCTATCATGTAGTGTGACTATATATTGTAAAATAACATTAAAAATGTTTAAAGAACATATGTTCATTGTGATATATTTGAAATACATAAAACAATATAAAGGAATAAAAATAATTTATAATCCCCAAACCCAGAGTTAACTCTTTTTTTCTTATACCCTCCCCCCTTGCTGCTTGTTCTTGCTGTGTTCATTTTTGCTTTTTGCGTTCTTCTGTGTCTGCTTGTTTCCCCTGCTGCGGCATCCCGCTGAGTCAGCTCACTGCACGGCGGCTTGCCTTGCTCCCGGCGGCTTGCCTTTGCTCGCGGTGGCTTGCCTTGCCCATGGCGGCCTCCCCCGCTCATGGCAGCTTGCTTTCTCGAGGCAGCCCGCCCTCTCGAGATGGCCCCGGGAACCAAACCCGGGGCGTCCCATGTGGTAAACCAGGGCTCTACCAATTGAGCTACAGCTGGTTCCCCCAGAGTTAACTCTTGTTGACATTTTGGTTTATTTCCATTTTTAACTTTTTATTGAAGTATAATATACATAAAAGTGCACAAAATTATAAGTGCACAGATTATAATGAATTTTTACAATTGAACACAGTCACGTTAATAACCCCCAGACCAAAGAACGGAACATTGCCTAAAAGCCCCCACCCACCACTCCCAAACCAATTATCCTTACTTCTAACATCAATAGATTAATTATGCCTGTGTTTGACATTTATATAAATGGAATCATTCATTACCTACTCTTTGAGTCCGGCTTCTTTTGTTCAATCTTATATTTGTGAGGTCTACCTATGTTATATGGATACTTATGTTCATTTATTCTTGTAGCTGTGTAGTATATTCCACTGTATGGCTTTACCACAATTTGTTCTACTGTTGATGGGTATTGGGGAAGCTTACAGTATTCGGCAATTTTGAATAGTGTAGCTGTCGTGTGGTGCACATGTGTATGCATTTCTGAGGGGTATGTACCTATAGTGGAATGAATGAGTCACATGTTCAGCTTTAATAGATGCTGTAAAACTATTTTCCAAAGTGGTTCTATTAATACCTTTTTTTTTTTTAAGATTTATTTTATTTATTTATCCCGGCCCCCTGTCTACTGTTTCTGGTCGCTGTTAGCTCCCTGTTTCTATTTGCTGTGTGTTCTCTGTGTCTGCTCGTCTTCTCTAGAAGAGGCACTGGGAACCAAATCCGGGACCTCCCATGTGGAAGAAAGGTGCTCAATCACCTGAGCCACCTCAGCTCCCTGGTTTGTTGTGTCTCTCATTGTCTTTCCTCTTTGTGTTTCTTTTGTTGCGTCATCTTGTGTCAGCTTGCCACACCTGCCCACCGTGCCAGCTCACCTTCTCCAGGAGGCACCAGGAACCAAACCCCGGACCTCCCATGTGGTAGGCGGAATCCCAATCGCTTGAGCCACATCCACTTCCCTATCAATACCCTTTCTCCAGCAGTGTATGGGAGTTCTGCTTGCTCCACATCTTCACCAGCACTTGATATTTTCCATATATTTCGTTTCAGTGGTAACATTGTGGTTTTTCTTTGCATTTTCCTGGTGAATAATGAAGTTGAGCATCTTTTTGTTGATGTATTTCTTTTCAGTCTTTTACTTATGCACCCAGCCCTGGTAGCCTTAGTTCATTTAAAAACAAATGAGTAAAGACAAAAAGCTGTTACCGTAATGCCAAAGCATCCTAGGTGAGCACTATGTTATTTTTCCAAAAAAGAAGTTCCCCCATCCTAAAAATAAGTCCTGTCTAACTATATAAGGCCTTAGAGAAAAACATGTTAGGCTATTGTTTTGTCTCTTAGCTCTTTCTCCCTATGTTTTCCCCAACTACTTAATTTTTATTTATTCCACCACCAGCATTTGTCTTTGACATTGCACAGATATTCTCCAAAGGAAAGCCATTATGACAAAGTAAAAGCTTAAGTTCTAGATGAGGAAGAAAGGCTTTGGTGGCTATGCCCAATAGTTACTGTTTTCCGTTCTACTGGGAATGGTAAGGAGCCTAAGGAGTGGAGCTGTGAACACTGCAGGTAGATCCTGAAAATAAGGTTGTTTTGTTTTGTGTTGTGTCGTTGTTCTTTATTAATGTAGAAAAATTGTTTGCTAATCAAGAAAAATGGGTTTAAATTCTTCTTAGGTGCTATTCTGAAAAAAATCTTCTTAGGTGCTATCTGGAAAAATATGTAGTGTGTGTTTCTTAGAAAGTAGGAAGTATATATATTTGCATGTGCACATATATTTTTAACAAAGTGGTGTTAAGTGTTTTGTAATTTAAAATTTTCATGTAGCATATTTTCCCCATGTCATTAAGTATCATTTAACAAATATTATTTTCAGTGGCTACATAAGAGTTATTTTTTCATGGACTTACTGAAATTTTGGTTATTTCGATAATTTCTAAATTCTCAGTGATGAACATCTTTGTACATAAATCTCCATTATCCTATGATTACTTTCTTAGAATAGCTTCAAAGAAGTGAAATGAATGGCTCAAAAGGAATGGCTTTCTTTAAAGGTCTTTGATACCTTCATATTACCACATAGCCTTCCAGAAAGACTGTATCAGTCAGTAGTCTCCCCAGCAATATATGAAATGCTTCCCTCGCTGCGTGTTTGCCAACTTAGCATTCACTTCAATTACAGTGTGTCTGTGGTTTTTACCTAATAAAGTCTTCCTGGCTTCTGGCTTTGGAAACATCCTTAGAGAAACTCCCCCACTCCCAGCACATGATTAAAATAAATATTCTCTAACATTTTCTACTTGTAGTTTTATTATTTTCTTTTTACAACAGATCTTTAAACTATCTGTTATTTTTGTGTGTGCATGATATCAAGGAGGCATATAACTTTTTTTTTCTCCAAATGGACAGCAAATTGATCTTCAAACCATTTACTAAGTAATCCAACATTTACTCAGTGTTTTGAAATAAATGCCATCTTTATCATACACCAGTTACCTATGTATACACGGATCTGTTTCCATACTGCAGTGAGCCATTTGGTCACTCTTGTGCCAATAACCCTGTTTTAGTTACTGTAGTTTCATAGTACAGTTTGATACCTGGTGCAGCAAGTACCTCCACATTCTTATTCTTTTTCAAAAACATTTTTGCTATCTTGGAAAACTGATTAGTTTTTCCAGATGAATTTTGGAAAAAATTTTTCCAGTTGAAAAAAAATCCTACTGCACTTACTTGTGACTAGAATGGCATCAAACCTATGAATTCATTTGATAACATTACAGTACCATAAGAGAAGAGAATGTATATCTCCTTTTATCAAGGGTGTTTGTGCAGGTAAAGATTTGTATTGGTATATGCTTGTATACGTAGAGTTTTAGTTTGTTTTTATTTATGCCTGCAGCATTTCTTGTGAAGTTTTCCTAGATATGCTATTTTTTTTCTGTTGCTTTTGTGAATAGGACCTCTTTTCATTGTCATTTTTAACTAGATGTTCCTGACTTATACTAAAGCCACTAAAATATGAATATTTATTCTGTATTAATCAAATTCACTAACCTATTTATTAGTTCTAACAGTTTTTCAGTTAATTTTCTAGAATTTTTCTAGGTGAGCAGTCATATGCAAATAACAGATTTCCTTTCCTTTCTAATAACTGTATGTTTAAAAATAAATTTTTGCATTGGCTAGAATTTAAAGAAATGTTTAGTTATATCTGAAATATTTTTTATCCTTTTAATAAACATACTTCTGTTCCTAGTTTACTAAGTGTCTTAGTTGGCCAGGGCTGCTGTGACATTTGCCACACACTGGTTGGCTTAACCACAGGCATTAATTGGCTTATGTTTTTCGAGGCCAGAAGTCCAAATCAAGGTCTCCACAGGCCTTGCTTTCTCCCAGAGTCTGTGGCATTCCAGCCATCCTCTGTCATATGGTGATCTCTCTCTCTCCTTTTGTCTGCTCCTCCGATTTCTGCTGACTTCTGGCTTCTACTTCTACTTGACTCACCATGTCCGGAATTTCCTTTGCTTATAAGAACTCCAGTCGTATGGATTAAGGTCCAGCCTGGTTTAATTTGGCTTCATCTAAATAGGATCTTCGAAGATCCTATGCACAAATGAGTCCCCTCCTTAAAAGAGGATAAGTTATCCAAAGGTCCTGTTTACGAATGGGCTCACACCTGTGGGAATGCGGATTAAGGGTTGAATGTGACATTATGGGTGACATGATTCAATCCCCAACGCTAAGAAAAAACTTTTTAACCAGAAGTGAGTGCTGAATTTTATCCAGGGCCTTTTTGGGTATCTGTTAAAAATAAATGACGCTTATCATTAGACTTATTAATGTGATCTATTATATAAATAGAGTTACTATTATTAAACTGGCTTTCCATTTCTGGGATAAGCTCTCCTTGGTACATGTTATAATTTCAACTTACTTTTGGATTTGACTTGCTAACATAATATTAGTTAGAATTTTTTTTACCTGTTTTTGATAAGTATGGCTGTTATAAAATGGAGCTTTAGGCCTTTGGAGAGTATGATTTTTACATCAGGGTTTGATTAACTTTGCAAAATTAGTTGGTTGAATCACATCTTTTTTGTGTGTTATTGAGTGATTCCTCTATCATAATAATTATCTATTTTTGAAAGTTTGAAAAGACTTACCCCAAAATTCAACTGGGTCTGGCACCTTTCTTGTCTGAAGCTGTTTGAC
>PVKH010046197.1:0-10418 GCA_004027955.1 Chaetophractus vellerosus
CACTGACACTCTTCATCTCTTTTGCTAAGTCCTCATTTGCATAAGATATGAGAACCTATGATTGCAATGTTCTGGGTCTTTCTTTCTGGCTGAATTTGTTGTATTCCACTCCAGATTTATCTCAACAACTGGAAAAGCCTAACAAATGTCATTGAACATTTTCTTAGTTTGCCTTAGGGTTGTCAATGCAAAGTACTAGAAATGGGTTGGCTTTTATAGTGGGAATTTTATATAGGGTAAAAGTTTATAGTTCTGAGGCCATGAATGTCCAAATCAAGCATCAACAGAAATACTGTCTCATCAAAGTCAGCTACTGGTGACACTGACATACTTCCACATGGCAAAGCAAGATGGCAGCCTTCCCATCTGGGCTTACCATCTCCTGGAGCCCAGCTGTGAGAGATCAGGCATATGGCTCATCCCTTCAGCATTGAGCTGCTCCTTGGGTCTATCCCTCTTCTGTGACTCTGTGATCTGCTGATTCCAGACTCCAGGACCTCTCAGCCTCTCTGGGCTTCTCTGTCTTCCTACAGTTCTCTTTCTCACATGAGAGGATCAAAATGTCTGCTTCCTTTGTCTGTGTCTTCTTTCTCTGTGTGTGTCCATTTATATAAGGCTCTGGTAAAAGAGTGGAGACACAACCTGAGTCACACCTCATTGATATAGTCCAATCAAAAGTGATATACTCAAGTGATCTAATCAAGGTTCATTAACAGGATCTAATGCAATCAAAGAGTCTCATACCCACAGGAATGGATAATTCACAAACATAATATTTTGTTTTCTGGATTTACCAATCTCAAATGACACAAAGATTGTGACAGTTTAACTATGTATCCTGATTTAAACATGTTTTTATTTTTACTTTACTTTCCTGTGAGTGTGAACCTATTGTAAATAGGATTTCTTGAAGATGTTATTTTAGTTAAGATGCACCCAAATTGAATGAAGGTTGGCCTTAATCTGGATTACTAAAGTCCATTATAAGCAGAGGAAATTCAGATATGTAAAAAAAAAGCCAAGGAGAGGATCCAGAAGTCAACAGAAATGGGAAAAAAATGAGAAGACATTGTCATGTGATGGGAAACCCAAGGAATCCAAGGGTTGCTAGACTGCTAGAATGCTGTCTATCACATGAGGAGTTAGCCTTCTACCCTCTGAAACTGTGAGACAATAAATTCCTGGTATTTAAGTGAAAACAATTATTTTTGTGATTGCAGCCTAGAAAAACTAAGAAAAACATTCAGGTGAAGATTCAGTGATAGCTTTCTACTCATGGACGCTCTGGCTTTCAAGTATTTGAAGACAGAAGACAATAGAGTAAGAGGATTCTAATTTCAAGTGCTAGGAGAAAATTTTAAAAATGGACAAAATATAAAAATATATATCTAATGAAATATACATCAAAAATCTAGGTCAAATAAAGGTTTTTACAGACAAAACTGAGAAATTAACCAGAAAGCTGCACTGAAATAATTTTTGAAGGGAATTTGTCAGGTGGAAGGAAGAAGATACCAGATGGAAAAAAGGCTCTATTCAAGGGAATGAAGAACAGTAGAAGTGCATATGTAGGTAGATATCAAATAAATGTCCACTTTCTACATAATTTCTTTAAAAGATAATTGTTTATGGCAAAAATACTGATGAAATATTGTGGAGCAAGTGACATTTGTGAAAATATAATATATGACAAGAACAAAAATGCAGGGGAGAAGAAATGAAAGTATAAAATATTGTTTCTTATTTATATGAATTGATATAATATTATTTACATGCAAATTGCGATAACTTTGGTATGCTTATTATCAATTCTAGAACAACTGATCCTATAAAAATAGGTGTGAAGTTAATAATGCAAGAGTAGTGTTAATATGGAATAATAATAATAAAAATAAAACCTTTTTAAAATAGGAAATGGTAAGAAAAACAGGAGCAAAGTCTTGAAGAAATATGAACAAATAATAAGATAGTAGATTTTTACCCAAATACATCAATGATTTCATAGCTTTATATCTATTAAGGAAATATAATTCTTATTTTAAAACTTCCCATAGAGGGAAAATTTCAAAGCCCTTTGTTCAGTAATAAATTCTAGGAAACATATAAGGAAGAAATAATGCCAATTCTACAGAAATTATTTCAGAAATAGAAAAAAATAAAATATTTCCAAATTCAATTTTTAAGGCTAGTGTTTGCTTTATAAGAAAGAAACAAAGAAACTACAACAAAAAGCCCTTAATGCTAATATGTATAACTCATGAAAATAGATGCAAGAAAACTTTAAAAAGAAACACAAACTATTTTTCTTCCCAACAAATTAAAAAAAAAAAACTTTTTGAATGCAGGATAGCAGCAAATACTTTTGAGTGTGTATTTCTGCCCATGTTTCTGTCTGTGTCTGTTTCTGGGTGTGTGTCTGTGTCTATCTGTATGTTTGTGTGTCTTTATGATTCTGAGTGTGGGAGTGTGTGCATTTCTATGTCTATGTCTTTGATCTTGCTAAACTTTTAATAGGATTTTTATAAGTGCATGATAATATCAGATATGAATAAAGACAGCTTTATTTCTTCTTTTCCAATTTGAACTGAATGTCTCTTTTGTAATTTCTAGCAATAGCTAGTGGTTTAATAGAAAATGGTGAGAGCAGACATCTTTGTGTATGTCTGTTGGGTTTGGAGGAGCAGTCAAGGCCAAAAATATTCTACTAAATATAGTAATTCAGATATTTATTGATTTATAAAATATTTTCCATTTATTTAGCATCTTTTGGTATGTTTGCTTTTGTTGGAGGGGAAAGTGTATGTTGGATCTAATGCACTTAAGGCACTGAATTGTTGTTTCTATCTGTATGTATATGGGGCAAGATATATTTTTGAAGTTATGTTTTATGGTAGAAAGTGAATTTTCTGTTGCTTTTTTATTGTTTATGTTTAGAAAATTTGTAAAAATTAAAATAATAATCTCCATAGGCTAATATTCTTCTTCAACATTCCCCTTAATTTCTTCAGAGATATGGAAATAAAGAATATGTATTAGAGAAACATTAAAAAATAAATATTTCTGTCCCATATGAATTAAAATCAATATTTTGGTATGTTATATTTGCAGTATAGAAATAATAAGAAGAAAAATTGAAAATGATTATGAAATGTAAATATTCTAGATCTTATATCAAAAAGAAAAATAATGAGGACAACAAAAATTCCTGCCCCAATCCTTATCCTTAAAAATAATTTTATCTCTGATTAAATTTGGGGAAATTTATATCTAATTTTTTTCTATTCTTTATTTTTAAAGTAGCTTTAGATTACATAAATGTTACCTCAAAATTATAGGTCATTCCCATATGCCTCATATGTGTCCCCCCCCCCCACTTTTCCCCATTCATAATATCTCTCAATAGTGCGTTACATTTGTTACAGTTGTTGAACACAATTAAGTGTTGCTGCTAACCATGGTCAATAGTTTACATTAAGGTTTAACACTTTTAACAGCACAATTTTATATGTTTAGAAAACAGGTTTAATGACCTGTATCCACCATTGCAGTATCACACAGAGCAATTTCAGTGTCCCCAAAATGCCCCATGTTATAATTATTGTTTCCTCTCCCTCCACTTAGAACCTCTAGGGACCACTGTCTTTATATCAATGTTACAAATTCTTCTATTCCTAGCATATTAATAAATATACTTTATTTCATAGTTGCATTTCCATCTTCTGTTTATTCACTCCTCAATTTGAGGATTTTAGGATGGTGATGCTCACTCTGCTTCTGATTGAGAGTGGGTTTAGATCTCATTGGGCAGATGGATGGAACTGTTTTGCTTCAAGTTGTAGCTAGTCTCTGTTTTGGGGGATGGGCATTGTCCATCACCATGCTTTTGTTAGTTGTCCTGGGTGAGTCTGAAGAACTGGAGAATAGGTGTTGGCTGCAACATTGCTGAAATTCAAGGCTCAACTGGCATGTGAACAGCCAGAAGATTTAAGTCTCTGGACATATATTTAACAGGTATAGTGCTAATTATAGGTTCAAATAAAAGAAACAGAAAAACTATGTGTAGGAAAATTATAAATGGGTCTAACTTTGATACACTGGGGAGATAGATAAACATATATTCCAAGGTAAGACCCACCAACTGGGTGCTGATTTTCTGGGGTTATCTGCCCTGCCTATTGTGTCTAGAGGTCTCTAGAGCCCTCAGGAGCACCCCTCCTTGAGGAACTGTTTACTGTGGCAGTCAATGAGATCCTTCTGAGATGTGCATAAGTGTAACCTCTGGAATGATCTCCCAACTTACTTTGAAATGTCTTAACCGTAAAAACTCATTTATATTTAGTATTTTCCCTTTTTTGGTCAAGGTCTTTTTCCAAATGCATTGCTAACAGTCTCTTGGTAGTAATCCCTCAGCGCTAGGGAGGTCTACTCCTGAGAGTCATGTCCCATGTTGGGGGAAGGCAGTGAGTTTATCTACTGAGTTTGGCTCAGAGAGAGGCAATATTTGAGTAACAAGGAGGCTTTCAGGAGGTAACTCTTAAGCAATATATATTACTAGGCTATGTTTCAATATCAAAAGAACAAGGTTAGTAAGTACAATCATCAATATCAAGGGCCTGGCATATTGGTCTGAGCCCCTTCGCTAGGCACTGCTAATATACTTTAGAGATTCTTGCAATTCTATTAGGAAACGCAGCAGGACTCCCCAGGATGGGAAGTCAATATTCTGTTGGTTATTGTGTGTGTCTCCAACTACCACGACAAAACCCCATGACCACAGGAACACATTCATATTCCACAGGGACATGCCCCCGGTGTACCCCTCCCCATATATCCCATCACCACCAACATCCTGCACCAGTGATACTACCTTGCAACAGCTGCAACCTTTCTGCAATCCAAAACCTCCCCCAAAACAAATCAAACAACAAAACAACAATTTGTTTTACATTGTGCCTTTCATCACCATAAGATCAGTTATCTTTTATGCATATTGACAATTCCTTCTGTATGTTTCCCCACTCTGTTTTTGTTTTTTTTTCAGTTTATGTTTAAAGAAGCTTTAAGTTGCAGAAAAGTCACATAGAAAATATAGGGGTTTCCCATATACCCCACCTCCTCCCCTGTCACATTTTCCTCTATTAATATTTTACACGTTTATAGTACACTTGTTACAATTGATGAACAAATATTGAAACATTGCTACTGACCTGGTCAATGGTTTACATTATGGTTTACATTTTAAACTGTACACTTTAATAGGTTTTGACAAAATGTATAATGACCTGTATCTGTCATTGCAAAGTCATGCAGAGCAATTCCAATAGTCTAAGAAGTATTGACACAAGCGACAACATGGATGAATATGAACACCTTATATTGAGTGAAGTAAGCCAGTCACTAAACACAAATATTGCATGACCTCACTGATAGGACCTAAGCATATTTTATATCTATTTTGAAAAACAAGATTCACCCCCTCCCATTTTTAGCTCTGAAATTAAAATAAAATATAACTTTCTTATGTACAATGGAGGAAGCATAGAGAGATTGAGAGGTGAGGAATTTTCATGCTTGTCTGTTTTTTTGTATAATATTATTATTATTGAAATAATGAAAATGCTCTAATAATGATTGAAGTGATGAATGCACAACTATATGATTATAGCAAATACCATTGATTATACAGTTTGGAGGAATTGTATGCTTTATTAATATGTATCAATAAAATGGATTTAAAATGTGGTCTGATTGCATAAATGTTTTGTAGTTGCGAATTTTAAAAATTCATTAGGTTCTAAGAAATTAATTGAAACAATATTTCCAAATATTAATAGAAAACATAATTTGTGATGAAAAAAAATACTACTTGATAGCGTGAACTTACTCATAGGAGAATACTTTGAAATATTTACAAAGCAATAAATTAGGATCCTGAATTTTGAATCTTTCTCAGTGTTTTGATGAGTACGGGAAAATGTTATTAGAACATTTAAAATGACAAATGTTGCTCAATATTTTGATTTTAAATTTCTGTTAATTCAAAGCTTATCTTGTATATTTAACCATTGAAAGATCTTCAATAAATATAAAAATAATTATTGGCAAATAATGTTACGGTAATGATTTTCATGGAAAATACCACCTAAACAGAGAATATAGCTTAGCCATGTAAAAAAATGATTAAAAATATAAATTGTTTTTATCTAGTGAATGATTAGCCAAAAAAAGGGAGAGAAAAACATTTTGAAGTCATAAGTCATTTTAGAGAAAGGATTCTCATCATTCATCCAATGGTAGATACAGTGAATCTTTTTACAGAGAGTTACTGTGCTGATCTGGAAGAAATGTTATTGGCTTCAAATGTCCTAAGGTTTGTGCATAAGGACGATGACATGTAAATTCTTCGGAAGTGACTACCTCAAAATGAACCAAAAGAGACTCATTCAGGAAGGAAGAAAATAATAAATGCTAGTAAAGTTTGTAAGTATAGAATGAGTGTTCATTATTTTAAAAAATGATAAATTTGACATTCATAGAAACACATGTGATTATACTAGCATTTTAAATCTTGCATATGCTAATTGAAATATGAAAATGTGTGCAAAATTTTTATCAATTATGTTATAGAATAAGTTTTATTTAAGTGGTATTTACAAAATCTAAACTAATTATATGGACTATTTCTATAGTGCTTGTTTATCCATTAAGAGTTATAATATAAAATTTGATTTACTTTAATAAGCAGATATTTTAAAAGTTTGTGTGTCAACACATATACAGTTACATTTTGTGCAATGTGTTTTTTTTGTTACATAGCCCCCCATTTCTGCTTGTTCGACACTCCTAGTCAGCTCACCATGCAGGCTGCTTGCTCTGCTCGCAGGCGGCTCTGCTCTGCTCATGAGTGGCTCTGCTCTGTTCCCGGGTGGCTCTGCTCTGTTCACAGGTGACCTGTCCTGCCCGTGGTGGCTTTGCCCTGCCCGTGGTGGCCTTTTGCCCCTCCCATGGGGGCTCTGCCCCACCCACGGCGGCTTGCCCTCTGAAGGCAGTCTGTCCACTCAGAGAGGTCCCTGGGAACTGAACCCGGGGCCTCCCATGTGGTGAGCTGGTACCCTATCCACTGGGCTACATCTGGCCCCCTTAGGCAATGTTTTAATCTCTGCATTACTTTGGGAGTTAGAGTTTTAAGTCACATATATTAGGTATTTTTCTAAATCATGTTTAATCTAGTTATATACAAAATGCTACAAGATATTTCATAGTGTGAGCAAACTATAGTTTAATTAGATCTGCATTGTCTAATACATTAACTACTAGCCACATGAAGTCATTTAAATTTCAATTACTTAAAATTAAATAATATTTAAAAATAAGTAATTTGGTCCCACTAGCCATATTCCAAGGGTTGGATAGCTTTGGCTATAGGATAGGAAATGTGTAACATATCCACCAAGTTTTACTGAATAGTGCTGAATTTTAAGTTCTCTTTTTGTTGGCCAATTTAGTCTTCAAATTGAGTAAACACTATGATGAAAAAAATGCTACAAAAATTATCTTTCTACAAAACCTTTGCACATGCGTATGAGCAATTCTCTGGGATACAAACAAAAATTAGAATTGCATTTTCATAAAATTTCATATTTAAAATTTTAATAAATACTGAATATTGTATGAGATGCCTATTTTAAAAATTTAAATAAATAAATACGTATTTAGTACATCTAGAATGCCAGGTTTAGAAAAATAAAAGATTGTATGTTGGCTGGATACTTTGTGCATCACCAAAGGAAATAAAATACAAAAATGATCCTGGTTAATGCTGAAATAAAATATTTTGAATGTGTGAACCCTGCTTCAGAGTCCATTTGCTATTAAGCAAATGTTGTGTATATTGATGTATTTGTTTATTATTTGTGCAAACCCCTTATCAAGTATGAAACAGTGCTTATAAGAGCTAATTAAATATAAATAAATGGTAATGAAATGTCTGCTATAAGATGCAAATAAGGAGCAAATCAAATGATGAAATATGTGGTTAGTGAAATCATCTTTTATATGAGTACAGTTATCAAAAGATCAGAAGGCATTTATGAGCAATGCAATTGTTCAGTCAGTAGAAAGAAATCAAGCGCTTCGCTCTACCAAGTACTATGCAGAAATCTTGAGGACTTCAAATTTTATTGGAATTCTAATAAAAATGATTCCTTTATATTCCTGTGCTATATTTCTTGGTATAATATGAATCCTAATTTATTGTTCATTCATCTTTGGATTTATTACTGTATTTGATATGGGGGTTGTAAACCAGACAATATATTGATTTTACACAATGTTTATAAAACCTGAATTCCTTAGAAGGTCATGGTTTTCTTGCTTTTACTTGGTTGCTGTTCATCCTCACCAAAGCTGGTAAGAGCCTATCCTATATATGGTAATACTGATGGCTAAAGCTCTTTTCTTCTAGGAGAATTATTTCAGAGTACACAATTCTACATGAAACCTCAAAGTGAACATTAGTAAATAACACTATAATACAAAGAAACAGCTAGACTATTAATTATTTTAACATAGAATAACATTTAAAGACAAAAGCAATGAGCACGCATCTTAAAATGTGAAACATTTTGTATATAAATGGAAGATATCAGAGTAATAACATAAAAAAGAAGAAAGAGCAATTGGAAATGAAGTTTTCAGGGAATAAGAAACATCAGTCCTTTCTAAATTGAACAGAGCAGGTATCTGAATGCTGGTTCTGTATTGTGAGGAGCAAAGAGGCATGGATGGGGGTTGAATCACAATAACTAAGGCAATGCCTATCAATTGCAGCATAAACATGTTAAAACACACAGAGAGCAATGCACATGTATGCTTATTTGATATGGTATGAATAAACAGGAGCATTCAAAAGAAGGAAATAAATTCACTGTAAGTGGTAAGTAAAATCACAAGTGAAAATAAAATGAGGTAATTGTTCCTTACTATATTAACAAAGTCTGGCAGATAAATAAGCACTTGTTTGATTTACATTTATCTTATCACAATGAATTAAACACAGTAGAGTTACAATGATTTAAACACAGGTGGCAACTAATATTATGCTAGCAAATTTCATTGCACATGTATTAGCTTAAGTATGTTTGAGCTTGTGATATGCTCTGATTTTACAATATTATGGAGATGGTTTTTATTTTGAGACTCCAGTGTCTACTATATACTCATTTTGAACTGAGTATGGAATAACAATACAGTAAAAGCAAAAATGATAACTGGTGAATCAAACATCAGAGTTTAGATATTATACATTGGATTTCCTAGATTTGATAACTGTTGTGTATAAAAGTGAATCAATATATAGGAGATAGAACTTTGGGGTTTCCACTGAAATAATATATCAAAAATATGTGATCTTTGAGCTAAGCAAAGTCTGGGGGTAGGGGAGGGAAGATAGTTATGATCAAAGCTGTGATTCAGGAAATCAGGGAATCACCTAAATAGGTGTAAAGAATAAGAGAGTTTTGCTTAATAAATATGTTTTACTTAACCCACAATGAGTTAGGTATGTGTTCTGATAATATAATGTCTATATTATATAATTGATATTATTTGACTGTATCTAAAATCTTGAAGAAAACACAGAAAATCACAAATACACACACATAGACACCATAAAAGTAGATGATATTTTTCTTAGTGAAATATTTCATACTATTATCCTTAATTTCTAAAAAGGAAAGGAGTAAAGCAAACTTAGAAGGAAGGTATCCCACATGTTTCAGATGCAAAATTTATCACTGCCAAAATATATAAATCTTCATCTCCTCCCCACCATCATGGACTCAGAGAAAAAAAATTATCTCCTTTTATCAAAATTAAATTCTTTAAGAGGTACTGATTAACCAAGATGGCAGTGTAAGATGCTTCAGAATTGCTATTCTCACACAGAATATTTAAACACCTAGCAAATTTAGGCAGAACCATCTTTTTCAAAGCTATAGAAAACAGTTAAATGTTGCACTAGTTGGGTAAGTGCTATATAAAGAAAATACAATTTAAACCATATAAACACATTATCTTCCCCTTGACATAGGACATGACTCTGAGGGATGAGCCTCCCTGGCACTAAGAGATTATTATGAAGCACCAACTAGTGATGAATTTGGAAACAGACCTTTACCAAAAAGGAAACAATACAAATAAATTTTTATGGTTAAGAGATTTCAAAGTGAGTCAGGAGGTTGTTCTAGAAGTTATGCTTATGCATGTCTCAGAAGGATCACATTGACTGCCACAGTAAACAGTGCCTAAAACATCAGGGCACCTGAGGTCTCTGGAGACATCTAGACACTATAAGCAGGGCAGAGAGCTCAGGAATTCAGCACGCTGTCAATGGGTTTTACTTTGGAATATATGCTCAC
>PVKH010046198.1:0-10422 GCA_004027955.1 Chaetophractus vellerosus
TTTTCCAGGCTGTTTCTGCCTGTCTTCTAGCTATTTTCCTGGGAGAGGAGAGAGTCCTGTGTCTTTCTTATCTGCCATCTTCCCGGAATTCTCTGAATTGAAATGAATATAGATGTTTCAACTTTATTTTGATTTGTGTTTGCATGGTATATATTTTTTCATGCTATACTGTTAACCTGTTTAAGTCTTTATACTTGAAGTGCGATTTTTTAAAAGCATATAATTGGATATAAAACAAAATTTTAACTTTTTTTTTTAGTTTAGCTTAGTCTCTTTCAAACTTAATCTGCACTTGAAAGTGAACTAAAAAGAGGAAAATTTTTTTAACTTCACAATTACAATAAGTAATTCTGTTTTTTAACAATGCTACTCATTCTCCCCTTTTCTAACTCTACATGTTTAGGTTTGCTGAAATTACAAGAAGTAGAATAGAAAGGCATTGCATCTAAAGAATGTTAATGCAATGCAGAGAGGAAAAGGATTATTTTAATAAAAATCAGTCACTTTCATGTAATTGCAGACTACCTTAAAATCATTTTTAAACTTTGTCTTGCAATTAAGAAAGTCATATTTATTATTAGATCCTCTGCTTCATGAAAGAGCAAGTGAACAGTTTCACCACAGTGTTCACTTTTTTAATGATTTTTAAACACTGAAAAGAAAAAAATGCACTTAAATGGAACAGATTCCCAGAAGGTTTTTCATAATAAACTTGGAGTTATTATCTTGGAAAAAGAGCTGACTAATCCTATTAAAATTGTAGTTCTAACACACTTAGATTAAAAAACAAAACTATAATCAAAGAAATACTTCAGGATGTATATCAGAGAGATGAATCAAATTAACTTTAAAGGGCATTGATTTGCTTATATAAGTAACCACCAGTTTTCTTATATCCACAAATAACTTTTCTTTTTAAGGTTGAATTATCCCTTTGTTTACTCAGTTCGGTGTTACAAAGTAGCCGTTGTACTTTGGACAGCAAAAGTAGGAAGGTTCTCCCGTTATGATATAGTCACGGATTAATAACTAGCTCGCCACACACTCTGTTTTGACTATATTAGAGAATTCAGCGATTGATTTAAGTTGTTATGAGCTCATTTACTGTCTTAAAATACTTTTAGGGGGTATCCGAGTTATCCCAAAGTGAGAGATTTTTAAATCATGTCTTTTTCATCTGGACTTGAGCTTTGGAATTATTAAATATTATGATAATTGTGACAGGTCTCAGGAATGTGCCTTCTGGCAGACAAGACATCTTAAACATTTGCTTTTTCAGTGTAATATTTCATAAGGTTTGGAAACTATTGTCATTGTGATAAATTTGATATGTTAACAATTTCACCACTGTACAGGTGAGATTTTTCTCTCTTTTCATAAAAAATTATATTTGGATCTTCATCGTTTATTAACTGAACTGTTGAAAATGCAGCGAACAATGCATAGAGGTAACAATTTAATTGATATAATTCACATACGATACAATTCGTTCAAAGTTTACAATTCAGAGATGTTAGTATATTCAGAGTTGTGCAACCATCACCACACTAAATATTAGAACATTTTCCTCCCCCTACCCAGAAAGAAGCCCAGTACCCATTAGCAGTTATTCCCCATATTCCCCCTAACCTTCTATCTATGGATTTGCATATTCTGGACACTTTATGTTAATAGAATCATAAAATATATGGTCCTTTGTGACAAGCTTCTTTCACATAGCATATTTTCCAAGTTTTATCTTGTAGCAGTTATCAGAACTTCATTTCTTTTTTTTTCCCCAAGCAAATCAATTTTAATGGTACATATTAATAAAGCATACAGTTCATCCATAGTGTACAGTCAGTGGTATTTGGTATTATCACGTAGTTGACCATTCATCACTTCAGTCATTATTAGAACATTTTCCTTATTTCAATAATGATAATAATAAACAAGAAAATTCTTCACTTATCAATCTTTATGTTTCTCTGCTGTACATACATTTCTTTTTACTGCTGAATAATATTCCATTTTATATGAGTATCCCACATTTTATTTTTCCATTCATTTTTGGGTGGGTATCTTGTCATTTCTACTTTTTGGCTATTATAGATAATGCTGCTATGAACATTCATGTACAAGTTTTTCATGGATTATATGTTTACTTGACTCTTGATTTTAGAATATGTCCTTGTTTTAAAAGATTAACTCTTTCAAGTCATAGTTCCATTCCCAAATAGTGCTTTTAATTACTTGGGGGATATTTTGGCAGTTGTCATTGTCTAGAATATGAAGTATCCTTTCCTAATTACTTCTTTCAATTTAAGGAATAAAGATTGATGGTGGGGGCCGGCTGTAGCCCAATTGGTAGGGCACCGGTTTACCACATGGGAGGCCCTGGGTTCGGTTCCCGGGGCCTCCGTGGGCAGGGCAAAGCCACCACGGGCAGGGCAAGCCCCCGCGAGCAGGCAGGCCGCCGTGCGGTGAGCTGACTCGGTGGGTCGCCGCGGCGGGGGGAGACAAGCAGACACAGAAGAACGCAAGAGATGAACACAGCAAGAACAAGCAGAAAGGGGGGGGATATATAATAAATTTTTAAAAAATAAATCTTAAAAAAAAAAGATTGATGGTGGCTAAATAGATAGTTTGCCCATTTGACTATTCTTAATAAAAGAGTAAACTTATGTGCATTATATTGGAATTAATTTTTTATAAAATAGATATTTGGTGCTTGAAAAATTGAAGAAAGAAGAAGCTGACCGAATTCATATATTCAGTTCTTTTTTCTATAAACGCCTTAATCAGAGAGAGAGAAGAAATCTTCATGAAACAACTAATCTGTCGTAAGTCAAGTTTTTTGAAAATATTTAACAGATGTATTAAGTCATTTAATTTTAATGTAATCAAAATCACTTATTTGTATTGAGGCAGCATCATTTATTTTTATTATTAGTTTGCAAATAAGCCTCAAGAATACATGGAATACGTAACTGTTGTAGGTTTAATACCTAGAACAATGTTTCCCAAATATGCCTGCTGATTAAAAACAAAAATTACTTGAGTGCTTATTTAATACAGATTGCTCTATTTTACCCTAGATGTTCCTCCCATAATATCTAAGGTAGGAACCTGTGAATCTATACTTTTAATAAGCTTTTTGGATGATTTTTTTTTTTCCAAACAATTTAAGGAAATACTACTCTAGATGTTAGACCTGAGTTATTTTGTTTATAATTCCTCTCCATATATTGATGGCACCAGCTTTTATATTTTTTGGTCTTTGGTCAAAAGAAGTACAAAGGTTTGAGATATTTTTTGTAATAACTACTATGAAATGTATTAAATGTCTTGAATTGATGAGAGTGTGTGCATAAAATAATATAATCATTATTCCAGTGGTTCCAAATTTTGCATCTTAGAGTTGATGACACTCATTTTTTAACTTCTCTTCAATGCTGGTACTCTGTCCTGCTTCATCTCCCCTCATGTTCTTCACTTTTCCTGTCACTTCTCCCCAGTTACTGTAATTCATGCTTTCATATACCTCTCAGCATAGTTGCTGGTACCAATGCTACAGTAATAACAATAATAGAGAGAGAAATCTAGGTAAGAAAAGTGCTGTAACATTTAGGTTGTAGTAGCAAGAATTATATCTCTTTCCTGCATATTTAAGGATGGACAATTTCATGTCTTCCTGTTTACATATCAGATGCTGTTTTATTTCCCAAGCTTATTATACAGTCTTATACAAGTGTTTGAGTTGTTACATCTGAATCTTTATAATTTATAAATCACTGCCTATAAGCTGAAACGGAAGCTTGATAGTTTATCTGTTGTCTTACAGAATACAGCAAAAACGACATGGGAGAGTAAAAACATGGACCCGGCATGTAGATATTTTTGAGAAGGATTTTATTTTTGTACCCCTTAATGAAGCGTGAGTAATAATTTCCTTTATGTAAATGTGATGGTAATTTTTTTTAGAGTATGTTCTATGAGATGAAAAGATTATCCATTTTAAAACTTCTTTCTGAGAAATGTGTTATATATCTGTATTTTTACTACCTTATTTTTTTAAAATTACTGCAGTTTTCTAATGAATCATGTATGGTAATGAATTTTGTGAACATTTGACTAAATACATTTCTTCATTTTGGTTTATTGTTAAATGTGGAATTAAACATTTGGGGGGGAAAAAAACCCACCAGTGGGGCTAGTGATCTAACAAACATTTTATTGAAAAGGCTATTTTATACAAAAAAAGATTTGTTCACTTGAAGAATTTGAATCCTTGTTTTAAAACACACTTAGGCTCTTAACCAAAAAGGAGAAAAGGTGGTTGGAATTACACTATTTATTCACACTGATAACCAGCTTCCATATTTTGCTATGATGACCATTTGAAGTAATTTTCTAAGTAAGTAGAGGGGCTTAAACAGTTTGTATTATCCACGCGTATCCCCACACACACCCAATGACTAGAGAGGCATTGATGTGAAAGGATACTATAATTTTATGCAATTAAGACATCAGAGTTTTTGTTTGTTTGTTTTTTTATTTCATTTTTGGTTTTCCTATGCCCTCTAGCCAAAGAGCACCAGGAACAAAGTGGTGGTTGAACAATTTGGGTTTATTACTTGCACCAAGGGAGAACATACACTATGGGGAGCTGTGAGGTGTCTCAGTAAGAGTTTATTAGAAGGAGCCTAGGAGGCACATGTGGCTCAAATGGTTAGGCGTCCGTCTGCCATATGGAGGGACCTGTGTTCAATCCCCGGAACTTCCCAGTAAAATTAAAATAAATAAGTATATAGAAGGAGCCTAATATAATATTTGGGTTTTGGTTGGGGTGTTTGAGGGGAATGTCTAAGAAAGTGGTGGTTTGCTCTAGACTGGTGTGAAACAGGGTGTATTTCTGTAACTGGATAAAGAAGTAGCATTCACTCATTTAGCAAGAGAAGATGTTTTGTATCTTGTGGGTTGTACTGTAACTTTGTATTTGTCTCTGCTTATGAAATGGCCTTGCTTTGTCTCATTTTATCATAGTCTCAGAGTAACCCTCTGTATGGTTTTGTGAGATTGTTTATGTCTAATAGGCCTGACTATGCACGGCTAGCTTCTGGATGTGCTGTTTTTTTTTTATTTCTCACTGTGAAAATTTTATTCACACTACAGTATAAATGGTCAAACTCAAATTCTGTTTATTTAAAAGCATGTTTTAATCATGAGACCTATACTGTCAAAACCCAGTCAGAAGTAGATAGGATAGGCCAAAATGTTATGGCCATAAAACACAAAATTTTCAAAGCTATTTGTTCTTTTTTTAAATCAAACATAGTATTATAATAAAATTCAAAATTAATTTTAATACTAATTAATCTTTATTTTCTTCATTCTCTCCAAATTAAGTATGTTTCTTGACACATATTTGTCAAAGATGTAGGGCCAATAAAGGATTAAGAACACTGTCATTTGTAGATGAAAGTATAGCCTCCAAATCCATAGAACTTTTTTTTTTTTTAAGAAGTAGCACCACAAATGTTTACATTCCCTAATTATATTATGTAGGCTGCCATATATTTATCATTATTGTTTTTTGTTTTTTTAAGATTTATTTATTTCTCCCCCCTCCACTACCACCACCACCGTTTGTTGTTTGTGCTTGGTGTCTGCTCTCTGTGTCTCTTCATTGTGTGCTCATCTTCTTTTTAGGAGGCACCAGGAACCAAACCCAGGATGCCCCATGTAGAAGGGAGGCACCCAGTAACTTAAGCCACCTCCACTCTCCATTATTGTATTTTTAATTTTTATGGTGATACTCATTATTTTATTTTATTTTTTTTACATATCCCCCCTCCCTTTCTGCTTGTTCTTGCTGTGTTCATTTTTGCGTTCTTCTGTGTCTGCTTTGTCTCCCCCCGTTGCAGCAGCGCGCCGAGTCAGCTCACCGGTGAGCGGCGGCCTTCCCCAGTCGCAGGCGGCTTGCCCCGCTGGCGGGCGACTCTGCTCTGCTCGCAGGCGGCTCGGTTCTGCTCGTGGGCGACTTGCCTTGCCCGTGGCGGCTCTGCCCTGCCCACGGCGGCTCTGCCCTTCCCACGGCGGCTTACCACCTCAAGGCAGTCTGCCCCGCTCAAAGAGGCCCCCGGGAACTGAACCCAGGGCCTCCCATGTGGTATACTGGTGCCCTATCCACTGGGCTACAGCCGGCCCTGATACTCATTATTTTTAAACTTAAAAGTTTATAAGATGCATGATAAAAATTGTCATAAATTTGATATTTGAATCAAATCCATCTTGAGATAAGTTAAATTGCCTCTTTTATCCATTCCTCTTGTTGGTGATTTAAGGTCAATTTGGCTCCTATTAAAATGATCATAAAAGACAAACTGTAGTTTTTAGAGGTTGAAAGTGATCTCAGAGTCATGATTCAACTTTCTTCTTTCAGCCAGGCAAATAAGGAATTTTTCCTAATATGTTGGTGAGGCAACGGGAAATACATAGCTTATCCATATTGGCATAGCTGAGAAATATTAAAAACTCTGACAAATCCTAGTTATAGCCATTGAGAACCTGTGTATTATGCCATATTTCATCAGTTTTTAAAACACATCTTTTTCCCTCATTTTAACATTTCTGAAATTGGGATGTGTATCTTAAAGTTGATGACCTCCTCAATTGTTGTGTTGCTCTTTTTACTACCCTAGCATAACTTAAGTCCTTCTCTCCTTTTGGACTTAAGTTATGCAGGATAATAATTTAGAACAGGAGAGAAGCATTCATATGTCTAGTTTTCACATACTAAGGATGAAGCCAGCCTCTTTGACCTTTCTACTGGATACTGCCCAATGAAGGGATAGATCTTTTTTTCCTATTACTTTGGGGTGATTTAGCATTTTGCAGAAATCAGGATATAGAATTAGTTTTATCCTTGTCAAGATAATTCATTTGAATACCTACTACATAACAAATATTTTTGTGCTAGGTTTTTGGCATTGTGCTAGGCTAATATGTTCTCTGATATTTAAAACATGTTTTTTGTACTCTAGCACATAGCCCTAGGCTCTTAATTAAAAGTATTGGTTAGATTAGTGAGTATAGGCCAAGACCATACAGATTCTTACTCATGGCCAAAACCCTACTATTGGTAACTGTGATACCTGTATTCAGCTATATCATGAGAATCCACTTGATAGGTGGAACTCTTTACTAATTACTTAGTAATTAGTTTTGAAGTTTTAAAATAATGATTAGATATGTTCTTTCCTTTCAGTGCATTTACATTTCAATATAGCATGGTGGGAGTCCCCTATATTTTTTATGTGATATTTGTATGATCTAAGTATCTTTTAAAAAATTAAATTAAACCAAAAAAAAAAATAAATATATATATATAGCATGAATCAAAGGATTACTTTTTATAAATATTTTCAATATTAAGTCCTTCCTACTTTATTAATAAGAAAAACAGTAAAACTTTAAAAAGCTATTTATGTACAATACTAAGAAAATGGTATAAACTATACAGTCTAGATTCTGAAGACATTTTAATCTTTAGGTTAGATAGTTTTCTATCTCTCTGACATACGGAGGCAAAGGGAAGGCAAAATGGGAATGATAAAATGCAAAGTGACATAATTTACATTTCATTAAATTGCCTGTAAAAGCAATACATTTTTCATACTAAAAGCAAGAAAAGGTTAAAAGGAATGTTTGCTGAAGTGAATATAAGCTACATAATTCTAACAAAAGTTGTCATTTTTAAATAGACATATTCTCTTAATGAATCAATGATCATATAAACCAGTGAGTTAATTTGAGAATTTAAAACATTGGGCATTCTTAAATTCGCAAAAGCCTTGGAAAAGGTGCATTTCTAATGATATTTTATTGCCAAATATAATAAACTTTTCTAACATATTCAGTAGTTTCATTTGTTTTTTACAGTGCACACTGGTTTTTGGCTGTTGTTTGTTTCCCTGGTTTGGAAAAACCAAAGTATGAGCCTAATCCTCATTACCATGAAAATACAGTCATACAAAAATGTTCAACTGTAGAGGACAGTTGTATTTCTTCTCCTTCAGCCAATGAAATGGACAGTTGCTCACAAAACTCTTCTGCCAAGCCTGTAATTAAGAGGATGCTAAACAGAAAGCATTGCATAGCTGTAATTGATTCAAGTGCTGGACAAGAAGAAAGTGACCCTCGTTATCGGAGAAACATATGCAGTGTGAAATGTAGTCTGAAAAAAATAAATCATGCTGCAAGTGAAAATGAAGAATCAAATACAGGAGAGTCTGCTTGCCAGAAAGTTGTTGATAGGACTAAAAGTGAAAATGGCCTACAGAATGAATATTTAAGTTCTATACACCATACAGGTATGTATCTATATGTTATGAAAGGATGAAGGAATTCAGGAATGAATTGAATTTTTATAAATTTTATAAATGGATTAGAATTTTAGGGTTCAGGTTTGCTTTTTGTTTCAGTTTGTTTTTGTCATGTTTATTGAAGGATAATATCCATTTATTTTTATCTCATAGGAAATTTGCTGTGTTCAGCATTAATAGTAGTTGTAGTCTTAGCTCTGTAAGGGGAAATCAAGTCAATCTTCTCAATTTTAACTTTTTTGGTTAAAAATATTTCATGTTTTATTCATCACCTCTTCTTCCTTATTAAGTTTTTGCATATATATATATCCTATCTTGATTTTTGTGTTTTTCACCATATTGGATACATATTTTCTTTATGGTACGTATGTAGAAGATTTGAGCTATTTGACAAATTGACTATCAGTTGAGTATTCTTTGTTATTGTTGTGTTTTGTTTGTTTTTTATATTTGAATGTTTTTGGGTGCTTATTGTATCATCTTACACTCACCTAATTACATCTGCTATCCATGTTTAGAAGATTTGGTTGAGTATTTTCTGCCCCCAGGGAATGCCTTAGTTGTTGCTTTTGAAAAAATATTTATCATTGATAACAGTATGTTTTCTTTCTTTCTTTTTTTTTTTTTTAAGATTTATTTATTTTATTACATATCTCCCCTACCCCCCTGCGGCGAGGCGCCGAGACCGGTCACCACACAGCGCGGCTTTCTCCGCTTGTGGGCGGCTTCTGCTTCCATTCACGCCCGGCTCTGCTTCAGTTCGCGGGTGGCTGGCTGCACTCCATTCTCGGGCGACCTGCCCTGCCCGTGGTGGCTTTTTGCCCTGCCCACGGTGGCTCTGGCCCGCCCATGGCGGCATGCCCTTCTCAAGGCAGTCTGCCCGCTAGGAGAGGTCCCCGGGAACCGAACCCGGGGCCTCCCTTGTGGTATGCCAGTGTCCTATCCACTGGGCTATCCAGCCGGCCCAACAGTATGTTTTCTTGTGATTTACCAGTTTCTGTTTAAATAACAAGTCCAGGGCAATTTCTGATTAGTAGAATTTTTAATTTTTGCACTTCTGAATCTTTTACATGACACTTTCTTGTTTTTAGTTATAATACTCAAAGTTCATGAGTTGGTTCCAATTAAAACTTAAAATATTAAAAGTAGGCTGTAGATTGTTTCTCAAAACAGGCATTTTACAAATTGAATCTTTACAAATCCGTAAGCATTTTTTAAAGTTGTAAAAATGGATAGCACAGAGTGCCATTGATTGTACAGTTTGGATGGATTGTATGGCGTGTGAATATCTCTCAGTAAAACTGCTTACCAAAAAAAGGCATCATAAACTTATCTTTAAAATGTACACACAGATACGGACTATAGTTAGTACTTTGATGATGCTCTTTCATTATTTGTTAACAAATGTTTCACAACAATGCAGGGTGTTTGGGGGTGGGGGATGATGTGTGGGAGCCCTGTATGATGATATGCATGTTTGTTTTGTAAGTTCACAATGTTTACTGAACACTTAGAGTTTATGTAGGTTCATGTATGAATGATATACTTCAATAAATTGTTTAAAAAATAAAATAAAACATACACAGTTTATCCGTACCAGTCAATCTGAAATTAAATGATTCATCATAATTGTCCTATTCAAATCCACTTTAGGATTTTAATTTTTTTTAAAGTTATCATTTTTAAAAATGAATAGCAGAGAAACTTTTAAAAATGAATAGATGTAATACATTTTCTTTGGAGGAAAATGTTTAGTATGGGGCATAGAAGAAATTACATGGATTCAGAAAGAACCTACTAAAAATTGTTCATGGTGGACATTCGTTGCGTACTTCTACCAGCCTGTATTCTTTTAGTAAGTCAGAAAGCTGTTGTTGAAGTCTTAGAAAAATATTTTGATTTTTTTGGCTTACTAAGCTGCATAAAGCTGACATCAGCCCTAGAGTGCTGATCTTTGCTCCCTGTGGGAGGTATAAGATAAGACCCATAAAGGGAAAATTTAGCAGATGTAACAAAAAAGTACATCAAAAACCAAGCAGACAAATACTTTTCTAGC
>PVKH010046199.1:0-10421 GCA_004027955.1 Chaetophractus vellerosus
TTTAAATATCATTATTATTTAATTTTCCTATTCATTGCAATTGGCTATTGTTATGGCTTCACCTGTGAAGAGGCGATGGATCACAGAAGGGTCACAATGGGGATGGGAGAGGATCATTCATGCGGGGTGTCAAGATTGGGAGTGCATGGGAGGAAGTCTACGTGAACATACATAAAAGGCATGCATAATTGTTCAAATGCTCGGGACATGGTCATGGGGTGAAGAATTACTCAATAAATGGGAGAACACTGAATTCCCATTTTGGAGAACTCTGCCGTATTTTCCAGGAGAGTAGCAACATCCCCACAAGTGCAGGAGCAGTGTCTGGCAAAGGAGGATGATCCATTGATGGGCCCTTGTTATTGAAGACTAGCCTTATGAATCATTGCTGTTGAAATTGAAATAGCCTAGTGTTAAGGGGCGCCTAAGAGTTGCCTCTGGAGAACCTCCTTGTTGCTTAAATGTGGCCTTTCTCTAAGCCAAACTCAGCATATGAATGCATTACCTTCCTCCCAGCATGGGACATGACCCCCGGGATGAGCTTCCCTGGCAATGAGGGGTTACTAACAAATGCCAACAGGCAGAATGACTGGAAAAAGACTCCCAATAAAAAGGGGGATGGTAAAGACAAATGAGTTCATAGGGCTAAGAGACTTCAAAGTGAGTCAGGAGGTCAACCCAGAGGTAACACTTCTGCACACCCCAGTAGGACCTCCTAGGCTTCCAATATTGATATCACCCCAAACAGAGGGCCTTCTGAGGGCTTTGGAGATATCCAGGTCCTATATCAGGGTAGATAGCCCCAGAGTTTGGTGCCTTGCCAGTGGGCCCTAATTTGGAACCCTTGCTCCTGAGAGTGACAGAGACTGACCGAAATATGTCTTCACTGCTCATGGTCCATCAGTCTCTTCTATTCAAACCTATATTTGATATCAGAGTTTTAGGTGTACTTCCAGATACCAAAGCCTATAGGCTGTCTAGGTGCCAACTGGGTCCAGAGGCTCTGTGGACCTGCAACTCCTACTCTACAACTCAATGGATTCACCCAGGACACCTAGTGGGGAGATGATGATGGACGATGGCTATCCTGGGGAATGGAGAGAGCCTGCAGCTGCAGGCAGGACAATTCTTCCATCATATCCATGGGCTATAAGCCCCCCCTCACTTGGTGGTGGAGGGGACATCATGATCCCAGACTCCTTGGAATTGGGGGAAGAACTGTGGACTAGAATGCACTTGTTGGTGTCTTGTTATAGACTTGTGATTCATGCAATGGAAGAAATTACAAAATTATGTGGAGCCAGCGGCCATTGCACACTTTGGGACAGGGAGAGGGAAGGGCAATTGTAATATGGGAGCTTTTTTTGGGACTTGGGTATTGTGCTGGGTGATGTTGCAATGGAGGATATAGACCATTTTATATCATCATGTATCATGCAGAACTATATGGGAGAGAGGGTGGTCTACAGTCTGAACTGTGATCCATGCTTGATGGCAAAGCCCCAAAATGTGTATGTCTATTACAGATGTTGTGCCACACTGATGAAGGATATATATGTGGAAGATTGTGGCAAGTGTGGGAGTTATGGCATATGGGTACTACTAAAATTTCTGTGTAACATTTATGTAATCAATTTATCCTAAATATATATATATATATAAAATAAATTAATTAATTTTAAAAATTAAGTGACTACTTATATTACAGAAAAAAGGCAATTCACCAATAAAAAAAGAAAGTCAATGAATAAACCAACACATTCCTCAAATATTGATTTTTTAACTATAGAAGTTGGAGTTTTACAGAAAAATCATGCATAAAATATAGTTTCCAAGCACTACTCATTATTAACACCTTGCATTTGTGCCGTGCATTTGTAACAATTCATGAAAGAACATTTTTATAATTGTACTATAAACCATATTCCATCATTTACAATAGGTTTCTCTGTGTTATACAATCCTATGGTTTTTTTTAATTTTTATTCTATCAACAGAAAAATAACCTAAACTTTCTCCTGTTACCAATATTCATGTGCATAGTTGAGTGCTGTTACTTACACAATGTTCTGCTACCATCGTCACCATCCATTACCAAAATCTTACCATCAACCCTAATAGAAACACTGTACAATTTAAACATTAACTCCCTATTACCTTTGCCCACCCTGGCCTCTGCAAACCGCTATTCTAGATTCTGACTCTACAAGTTTGCTTATTCTAATTTTATCATACCAATGAGATCATACATGATTTGTCCTTTTGTGTCTGACTTATTTTACTCAACATGACGTTTTCAAGATTCATCCATGTTGTCAAGTGTATCAGAATTCCATTCCTTTTTTATGTTTAAATAATATTCCATTTCTTTTTTGCATAAGAAAAGAATGGAAGCTTTAATAAATAAATAAAAATATAATATTCCATTTCATGTGTATACTACATTTTACTTCTCCATTCATCTGATGATGGACATTTGGGTTGCTTCTATATTTTTGCAATTATGAATAATGCTGCTATGAATATTGGTTTGTAAATATCTGTTGGAGTCCATACTTTCAAATTGTTTTGGTATATACCTGGAAGTGGAATTAGCTTGCATTTCCCTAATTCCTAATGATGTTGAGGATCTTTTCATGTGTTTTTAGACCATTATATGTCTTCTTTAGCAAAATGTCTATTCAAGTGTTTTGCCCATTTTTAAATTGGGTTTTATTGCTGAATTGTAGGATTTCTTCATATATTCTGGATATTAACCTCTTATGAGATATGTGATTTCCAAATCTATTCTCTCATTGAATAGGTTTTCTTTTTACTTCTGTGATAATGTCCTTTGATGCACAAAAGAAGTTTTTAATTTTCATAAGGCTACATTTACCTATTATTTCCTTTGTTGCTTGTGTTTTGGGTGTAAATCTAAGAGACCGTATCCTAACACAGTGTCCTGAACAT
This sequence comes from Chaetophractus vellerosus, assembly GCA_004027955.1. Taxonomy (NCBI): domain Eukaryota; kingdom Metazoa; phylum Chordata; class Mammalia; order Cingulata; family Chlamyphoridae; genus Chaetophractus; species Chaetophractus vellerosus. Next base: position 2,953 of record PVKH010046199.1, read on the forward strand.
GCTTCTCTACCTTTTCTCCTGGTAGGTTAATCATCTTGGTTCTTATATTTAGGTGTGGTTTGAAGCATTTTGAGTTAAAGTTTCTGTATATGGTTGAGACAGGGAACCCCTTTTCATTCTTTTGCCTATGGATATTCTGTTATCCCAGCAGCATGTGTTGAAGAAACTTATTTCCCAATTAAGCGGATTTGTGGGCTTGTCAAAAAGCAGTTGGCATAGATGCAAAAATCCTCAATAAAATACTTGCAAATCAAATCCAACAGAACATTAAAAGAATCATATACCATGATCAAGTGGGTTTTATTCCAGGTATGCAAGAGTGGTTCAACATAAGATAATGTGTGTAATACACCACATTAACAAATCAAAGGAGAAAAACCACATGATCATCTCAATTGATGCAGAAAAGGCATTTGACAAAATACAGCATCCTTTCTTGATAAAAACACACTGAAAGATAGGAATAGAAGGAAAATTTCTCAACATGATAAATAGCATATATGAAAAACTCACAGGTAACATCCTACTAATGGGAAGTGGTTGAAACTTTCCCTCTAAGATCTGGAACAAAATAAGGATGCCCAATGTCACCACTCTTATTCAGTACTGTGAATAACAATAAGAAGAGCAATTAGGCAAGAAAAGAAAAAAAGTCTTCTAAATTGGAAAAGTAAAATGTTCACTATTTGCATATGACTTGAATATAAGAATATATAAAAAGCCTCAAAGAATCTACAACAAAGCTACTAGAGCTAATAAATGAATTCAGCAAAATGGTAGGGTACAAGATCAATTAAGCAAAAATCACTGGTAAGAACAATCTGAGGGAGAAATCAAGAAAAATTTTCAATTTCATTTACAGTTGCAACTAAAAATCAAATATCTGGGAATAAATTTAAACAAAGATGTAAGTGACCTAAACATGAAAAACTACAAAACTTTGCCAGGAGAAATAAAAAAAGATCTAAATAAACGGAAAGACATTCTATGCTCATAGATTGGAAGAGTAAATATTGCCAAGCTGTCAATTCTACTCCTAATGATTTCCAGATTCAATGCCTTCCCAATAAAAATTTCAACAGCCTTTGCAGAAGTGGAAAAGCCAATCATAGAATTTATTTGGGAGGTAAGGGGTGCTGAATAGCCAAAACCATTTTTAAAAATAAAAATGATGTTGAAGGACTTGCACTTCCCAACTTTAAAAAACTTAATGCAAAGCTATGGTGGTCAAAACAGTATAGTACTTGCAGAAGGATAGATATAAATCAAATTTGTATTGACAATCTGAAAAATCTCTGATGACATGCTTGCAAATATATTTTTTATGAGCTAGTACTTAAAATACAGTGTAACTAATTAAAATGCATTTGCCTTTAACTATGTTGTGCCTTCAAAATATATGATAAGGTGGAAGGGGTGGTTTGGCAGTGGATGGGGTGGTAGTGCTGCAGGAATGTGAGTGGGATGGACAGTGCTAGAATGTGAGGTTGAGTAGTGTGGGAAGTGTTAGGTTGGACTATCCATGGAACTGGAGGAGGGCTGGAGGAAGGAACAGGTGCATTCTGGGGATGTGTAGGTCTGTGGTTAAAACTACAATGGAGGGAATGATCTTTAAGCAAATATGGCAGGAGATAGTTATTGGTGCTTTGCATCAGGGGTGAGGGAATATGTGGGAAAGGATGTACCTGAGGCATGGGTCTATGGAATATGAAAGTGTTCATCTTTTCATAGGGTGTTATCTCAGTGGGTAGACACCCACACAATAAACAAGAAAATATTAAACTCCCATCTTAGGGAGTGTTGCTAAGTTCTCAAAAAAAGGGGCAAGAGTCTCTTGAAAACATAAGACAGTGCCTAATAAAAGAAGACAAACCAAGTGATGCATTTGGAAAAAGACCTGGACCATAAAGGAGAAATATTAAATACAAATGAATTTCTATGGCTAAGAGACTTCAAAGTGAGTCAGGATGTCATTCCAGAGATTACAATTTTGCACATCTTAGGAGGATCTCACTGACAACTGCAGCAAACAATGCCTCAAGCAGGGGGACTCCTGAGAGCTCCAGAAACATCTAGACACTAGAGGAAAGGCAGATAACTCCAGGATTTCAGCACTTTGTCAGTGGGCCTTACCTTGGAATATGTGATAACCTATCCCCACAATGTATTGGAGTTGGACTCATTTATAATTTTCCTACACATGGTTCTTATGCTCCATTTATTTGAACCTATAATTAGCAATATACCCATTAAATATGTGTCCTGGAGACTTAAATCTTTGGACCTTTCAAATGCCAGTTGAATGCTGAATCTCAGCAGAGTTGCAGCCAACACCTACTCTTCAGTTCATTAGATTCACCCAGGACAATTAACAAGAGGATGATGATGGACAAGGCCCACCCCCCCAAAAAGAGTATCCACAACTGCAAGCAAGACAGTTCTGGTCATCTTCCTCATGGAATCTAAGCCTCCACTCAATCAGAAGTAAAGTGTACATCACCACCCCCAAATCCTCAAGATTGTGGAATGAACAAACATAAGGGGGGAATACAAACTATGAGCCAAAGTAGACTCATTATTCTAGTAATTGAAGAATTTGTAACATTGATATAAAGGTAGTGGTCTCCAGAGGCTCTTAGGGGACGGAGAGAGAAGAATAAGCGTAACATAGGTCAATTTTGGGACACAGGAATTTTTCTGCATGACATTGCAATGATGAATACAGGCCATTATACATTTTTTCAAAACCTATAAAATTGTGTGGTACGAAGTGTAAACCATAATGTAAACTATAGACCATGGTTAGTAGCAATACTTCAATATGTTTTCATCAATTGTAACAAATGTACCACAATAATGAATGATGTTAATGGGGAAAAGCATAGTAGGGGAAGAGGGTGAGGTGTATGGGAATCTTTTATATTATTGATGTAACATTTATGTAATCTAGAACTTATTTAAAAATAAACAAACAAATAAGTAAATAAAGTTGTGCCTTCACACTAAGCAAATCATATAGTCTGTATAAAACATATCAGTTACATTTTCCTTTAGAAACTCATTTCCCATGGAGCTGCCTTTGCTGAGGTCCTCTCCTAGTCTCCCAAGTTCCAATGAAATACCACTTCTCTTTTCCCAAATTACAGTGTGGCTCATGTTCATGGCCCCATAGAACTCAGCTTCCAGATGAGGTATCTTCTATCTTCTACTGGGCTGGCTAGCCTCAGCCTGAGCTGGTGTCAGCTGTTCTAAGGCTTATTCGGTCCAGTCCTCCTGGGGCTGTTGATCCTCATGTAGCTGGGTGGGGGTCTGTGACATTACAATGGTTAATGTAGAGGTTCTTAAATGGGAGGTGGATTACAATAGCCTGAAAGGAGATTTTCACAGAAAGGTGTGCATTTCCCTGCCTGAACCCATGCTCTTTCCAAGTTACAGTGTCTTAAGGTGCTTCCCTCTCTGTGATAGAAGATGTGTTACTCTTCATTTCTTCTGCCAGCTCTCTTGCCTCTACAGCTGCACCAGTTCTTACCTCAGCCTGTTCAGATCCTGTTTCTGCTCTTCCAACTTATAGTGCAGGTGTTGATAGATTTATTCCCTTTCTGTTACTTCCTTCTTCACGGCCACCATCAATCTCTGCTGCAACTGGTGGCACCACTGTCTGGGTTGGCATAGTGCTGAGAGTGACTTTTGGTTCCTCAGCATCTCCTTGTAGAAGATGTGGCAGCTGAATCCTTCTTTTGTGCCACTCTGTGTTCTCCAGGATGACCTGAAAGGAGGGGAACTCATGGCCGCAGGTCACACAGTGGAAACATTACTCCCTGGTGACCAACCAGTCCATGCACACAGCACAAGGCCTCACTTCCTCTTTCACCTGGACAATGGGTTCAAAGGTATACACCTCAACAACTCCTGGAATGTATCCAAGGCATAGACAAAACTTGGTGTTGGTTATACTAGGGGAACAGAGCCTATGGTGATCTCTTTAGGGAGCTCAGTCTGAAATACTATGATGTTTTTCCCAAAGGTGAAAAATGTGATTTTGGCTTGCCACTCAACAGATACCCCCTTTATCATGAACACCTAGGTAATACATGCACTCCTGATCCATTTATGCTCTGAAGAAGATCCATAGCTTGATGAAGCTGAAGTCTGCTCAGATGAAACTGAGCAAGAAGACCTCCATGATATCCTTGAAATCTTACTGGGCTTGGAACTTGGACTTATTGATTTTGATGCTATAAGCTTCTCAGAACTATCTTTCTGATTTGAAGCCTCTGAGAAGAGACAGTTATGTACACAAGCTCCCTGGGTCCTAAGCTACAAAGCCCAGGACTCTGGTCACATGCATCCCTGGAGTCTTCTCCATTCTTACCAACCCTAAATGTGTGAAATCACATTCCTTATTCCTCCTCCTTGGGGATACTGCTGTGGACAATGTCCTGAGCACAATTATATTAATGATAATATTGCCTTATAGCAAGGTTTTTATTCTGAAAATGCTGTAAAACTTACTGGGATTTTATATTTATCATTAGAGTTTCTTCCATTTTAATTTTCTTTTTATTTTGGCATTTACTTTTTGAATGCCAATTGAATTTTCTCCTTTTGAGAAAATTGGTCTCCAAGGGAGAAATGGTCTCATATTCCTGAACACCTGTAATATTATGTGGATCTCTGAAAGAAGTTTCCTATGTAAGTAATTTTCTAGGTAAATTTCAAGTAGGAACACTCAAACAGAATACATGATAACCTCTTTTTAACCTATTTTTAAAGGAAAGCTAATATAGAATGAGTCATATTTAGAGAGAAATAATTTGTATATTTTGTTAAGTCTCTTACAGGTCTTCTTTGTATCTCTTATAACAAAGCAAAAAAAGAAAGTTAAAATTCACTTTCTCACAACAGAATCTCCTCTTAACATGTCCTTGTTAGATGATTTCCTTCAGGATGAATGTAGAAAATAGACATCCATGTCTGAAAGCATTGATTCTACAAACTTCAGGTGACCAAGACACAAAAGCATCAATTAAGGTTGGTGGTATCAAGGTGATGTTAGCCTAAGGATATCAGGTTTGTGAATAACATGGAAGAATTGGAAAGTGCAAGATGAAGAAAAAAGGATGAAAGCACAAGTTTTGTGGTGACAGGGCATGGTGGGAATGTGAAAATCCAGCAAGAAACTTAGGACAGAGAGAAGGAACCTCTAAGGAGGGTGTTAGATGCCAGGCAGAGGATAGGGAACAGGAAGCAGGAATAAGCCACTGGAAGGGAGCACAAGGGAGCATCAGAGAAGGAGTGAGGGAGAGGGAAACTGTCTGGGGAAAGAGTACACACCTAGGAATTATAGCAGAAGATCAATTTAGGGAAAGCAGAAATTAAAACTCTGAACCTGAATTGAGGCTATACTGATACAGGCTGTTAGTCTTTAAAAGAGGTGGGTAGAAGATAGAGAATTGCCTGAGCTCAGGATGGAGCAATAGAGTTCAAAAGGATAGAGACCTCTGGAATGAATGTTGGATACTGCGCTGCATCATGCCACCCATTCTCATAATGTCCTGATCAATTTTATGTTCTTAATTCCTCCAAAGATGCATTCAATCTAATTAGAAAATGTAATAAAAATGAAGTATGAATCTTCTAACCTCTCTTTCCCAGGGCCACACTCCTCTACCCTAGTTGCCTACTTAGTTCTTCCCTTTCCATCTATAAAAAGCAGTTAGATTACAGACCTGATAATTGGATAATTTACCTATGCTTATTTTGGAAAGCTCCTCAGACTCTGTTTTGGTCAGCCAAAGGCGTGCCTTTTGAAATATACCAAAGATTGGTCAGTCTTTATAAAGGGTATTTATTTGGGGTAGAAGCTTACAGTTACCAGGCCACAAAGCATAAATTTCTTCCCATACCAAAGTCCATGTCCTGGAGCAAGATGGCTGCCAATGTCTCCAGGGTTCAGGCTTCTGGATTCCTTTGTTCCCGGGGCTGTGTTTCTCTCTGGGCTTAGCTTCTGTTTCCTTCACGAGTTCAGCTGTAGACCATGAGGCTTTCTATGCGTTGCATCTCTCCACAAGGCAGCTGTAGACTATCGGGCGAACGGCTCACTCCAGCATCAGAACTGCTTCTCAAATCTCCTTCTCCAATTCTCTGCTTTTCTCAATCTGCTTTTCTCAATCTGCTTGCTCTGCTGCCTCTTATCTAGCCTTTTATACTTGAGACCACACCCACCAAGGGGTGGGGCTCAACGTCTCACTGACGTGGCAGTTAACGCCCTACTCATAACTTAATCATGCCCAGATGAACAGATTAGTTTACAAACATAATCTAATCTATATTTTTGGAATTCATAATTAAATCAAACTCAAACCATTACAGACTCAAAGTAGAATTTTTGTGTTTGCTCATTTATCCATTCACATGTTAATTGTCTACCAAATGATGGAAAATACTTCTTCAGTGAAAGACTCTGTGAGCTTCATCCCTTCACTGCAAACTCTTTATTTTATTTCCTTTGGCCATGGGGAAATAACACCAAGAGCAATCAGAGGAAATCTGACCCAGTAGAAATCAGATGTCTCACAACCCAGCTCTTATCAGAGACAATTTTACTTCCATCTTTACCTAAAGCCTTAAAGTCCTCTTCATTCCAGATCACTGTTTCATCTTGTCTGGGTTGATGTGAACCAAGAACAGTCCCCAAAGGATTTTTATTCCTCCTCCTAGTTGTAGGCAATTTTCCAACCTCTCCTGAGTTGGGTGCTCTGATTTAGTCTTGAATATCCATCAGTTGGTAGCCAACTGTTTTTGAGATCTCCCACAGGAAGATCTCAGATGGTCAGCCTCATGGAAGAGCAGCTAGGATCTGAATGAACATCAAGGCTTCTGGTAACTCTTGTGTGACATCATCATTGACAACTCAGTTCATGTGCCCAGTTTGACCCTAAACACATGGCAATTGTTGAAGCAGGGGATTGGTGGAGAGGAGACAGAGATTTTATAATAAAAATGAATTGAAACTTCTCCCTGCCCTCAAATAAGTGGTCATCCATTGAGGTAGAGTGACTGGGGAGCAGGGACTGATAATTATGATGGACTGTCATTTTCTCCTAAACCTTTCATTTGACTCTGCTTGAAACCTGTTTCTCCAGCCCCAGTCACAAAAAGTCCACTCAGAACCACTCTCTGCCCCTTTTGTTTTTTTGTTTTGTTTTGTTTTGTTTTGTTTTTAATTAATTTTTAATTTATTTTTTATATATCTATATACGTTTTTAGGATACATTGATTACACAAATGTTACACAGAGATTCCAGGAGTACCCATATGCCACCCACCCACCCCTCCCACAACCCCCATATGCACATCCCTAAGTGTGGCATAACGCCTCCTTTTGCTTCTGAGTCTTCATACAGACTGTTACCTCTGACTAGAAGGCTTTCTCTCCTCTCCTCTATTCTGGCTCATCCTGCCTCAGA
>PVKH010046200.1:0-10420 GCA_004027955.1 Chaetophractus vellerosus
AACGACGAGCTGGGAAATTCTCTCCGAATGTTGAAATCAGTTCCCTTTTATAAGCAGTCAACTGAATGGATAACAGCGTCATCCATTCTTCATCCAATCTTGCTGATTGATGCAGAAGCAATTAGCCCCAGGCTTGCTGGACCCAACAGCTGGGCACAATTACCTGGCCGAGTTGACACATTAGCCTAGCCATCACACCCACTATCACTACTCCTATTTAAAATTGAGTTAGAAGTACTTGCTGGAGCATGGAGGCAAATAAAAGATATAAAAGGCATCCAAATTGGAAAGGAAGAAAAAAAATTTTCACTATTTTCAGATAACATAGAAAGCCCTGAGAAATCTACAACAAAGCTTCAAGAATTTATCAATAAGTTCAGTAAAGTCTCAGATTATAAGATCAATGCACAAAAATCAATAGCATTTCTGTACACCAATAATGAGCTATCTGGGGAGGAAATAAAGAAAAAATACCATTTCCAATAGTAATTAAAAGAATCAAATACATAGGAATAAATTTATCTAAAGGAGTAAATAAGTTACACACAGAAGACTGCACAATACTGTTAAAGGAAATCAAAGAAGACAAATAAATTGAAGAATAGTCACTGCTTATGGATAAGAATACTAAACATCAAGATGTCTATCCTACTCAAACTAATCTACAGATTTAATGCACTAACAATAAAAATCAACAGAGCATTTTTTACTGGATTGGAAAAACTAACTATGAAATTTATGTGGAAGGGCAAGAGGCCCCGAATAGCCAAAGACATATTGAAAAAAGAAAAATGAATTCCGAGGAATCACAGTACCTGATTTAAAATTATACTACAGATCTACAGTGGTTAAACTGCATGGCATTGGCACAAGGATAGACATACCCACCAATGGAACTGAATTGAGAGTTCTGATATAGATCCACAAATATACAGTCATCCGATATTTGACAAGGCCACCAAGCCCATTCAACTGAGAGAATGGCATCTTCAACAAATGGTCCTTGGATAACTGGATATCCATATCCAAAAGAATAAGAGAGGACACCCATCTCGCACCTTATTAAAAAATCATCTCAAGATGCATCAAAGAGGGGCTGGCTGGATAGCCCAGTGGATAGGGTGCAGGCATACGACATGGGAGGCCCCAGGTTCAGTTCCCGGTGACCTCTCCTAGCGAGCAGGCTGCCTTGAGAATGGCAAGCCACCATGGGATGGCCAGGGCCACCATGGGCAGGGCAAAAAACTGCCACAGACAGGGCAAAAGCCACCACGGGCAGGGCAGGTCGCCCACGAATGGAGTGCAGCCAGCCACCCGCGAACTGAGAGCCGGCCATGAATGGAAGCAGAAGGCGCCCACAAGTGGGGAAAGCCGTGCCTGCTCAGTGACCAGTCTCCGCGAGTCGCTGCAGTGGGGGGGAGGGGAGATATGTAATAAAATAAATAAATCTTTAAAAAAAAAGTTGGATCAAAGATCTAAATATAAGAGCCAAGAACACAAAGACTTTGGAAGATAATGTAGGGAAACATCTACAGGACTTGTAATAGGAAATGGTTTCATGAACTTCACACCCAAAGCTAGAGCAGAGAAACAAAAATTAGATAAATGGGATCTCCTCAAAATTAAAACCTTTTGCACCTCAGAGGACGTTATCAAGAAAGTAAAAAGGCAGCCTACCCAATGGGAGAAAATATTTGGCAATGATATATCTGATTGGAGCCTAATTTCTTGCGTCTATAAAGAAATCCTACACCTCAAAAATAAAAAGACAAACAACCCATTTAAAAAATGGCCATGTTACTTGAAAAGACACTTCTCCAAGGAAGAAATACAAATGGCTTAAAGAGCACATGAAAAAATGCTCAACATTACTAGCTATTGGGGAAATGCAAATCAAAACTACAATATTATACCATCTTACAACCTTTAGACTGTTGGCTGTTGAACAAACATAGAACTACAAGTGCTGGAGAGGATGTGGAAGAATGGGAAGCCTCATCCACTGCTGGAGGGAATGTACAATGGTGCAACCATTGTGGAGGACAGTTTTGTGGTTCCTCAAAAAGCTAACTATAGATCTGCCATACAATCCAACAATTCCACTGCTGTGCATATACCCAGAAGAATTGAAAGCAAGGACGTGAGTAGATATATACACTCCAATGTTCATCATGGCATTATTCACTATTGCCAAAAGTTGGAATCAACCCAAATGCCCGTCAACAGATGCAAGGATAAACAAAATGTTGTACACACATACAATGGAATATTACTCAGCTGTAAGAAGAAATACAGTGTTCAGACATGGGATAACATGGATGAATCTTGAGGACCTTACATTGAGTGAAGCAAGCCAGGCACTGAAGGACAAATATTACATGACTTCACAGATATGAATTAGACAAATCGAGCAGACTCGGAGAGTGATTATCTGGAAGATAGGTTTACAGGAAATAGAAAGGGAGAAGAAGGTTGTGAGCCAATGCCCATATGGACATAATCTATGATAAGATGGAATTGTGTAGTTGGGCAATGAACTGATATGACAGGAGGGTAGTGATACTATTGAGTTGGGTGGTGCAAGTTTGACAGGTGCATAGAGTGTGGAGGGTGGGTTGGATGTTCCATGGAACTGGGGTAAGGGTTTGGGGAGGGACAAAGTGAATACTGGGGATTGCGGGTATGTTGTAAGTACAATGTTGGGAATGCTCTTATGGCAATATGACAAGGAATGGTTAGTGTTTTAGGATGTTGGGGGGGCAGTCAGGGCAAGGCACACCTGGGGCTGGCTTCTAGAGGGTGTGAGAGTGATCATTTTGCCATAATGTGTTCTATCACTGGTGGAGACCAACATAATGAATGAGAAGGAGTTGGACTCCCATCCTGGGAAGGATCAATGTGTTCTCAAAAAGAGGGGCAGGAATCTCTTGAGAATATGGGTGTTTCCTAATAGGGGAGGACAAACCAGTATGTCAAGACCTGAGTGTTGTTGCAAGTAACTATGAATCTTGTCATCCAAGGAGTAAAGCCAGGGGATTGCCATGGGCCATAAGGGAAAGAGGAGGGAGGAATAGAATAGCTCAAATAGTGGGTGTTTAGTGGGCAACGTAAGTGTTCTACATGATCTTGCATTGACGGATACAGGCCTTGTTTAATATGAAAATTTATAAAAATGTATAGTCTAAAATGTAAACCATAATGTAAACCATTGATCGTGGTTAGTTGTTATGTTTTATTATTTGTATTTCAGTTGTAACAAAGATATCATCCACATATAAAAAGGTATTAATATGGGGAGGGGAAAAAGGAGAGGATGTTGGGTATATGGGAATCCCCTGTATTCTGTATGTGATTTTACTGTGATCTAAAATGTCTTTGAAAACAAAATGAAAAAAAGTAAGACACTGGGGAATAAATAGAAGAAAATGTCACTGTACTTACAGGACAACAGATATTACAGTGATGAAAGGCAAAATGGCAACAAAATTTAAAAAAAATATTTTTCATTATTTTTTAATATCTAAAATTTTAAATTTTATTTATAGTTTTTAAAATTTATCTGTATTTTATTTCTTATTTTTAAGCGTATCATTATTTCATTTTCTTATGAATTGTATTTGGTTATTTTTTTTTGCTTCATCTTTGAAGAAGCTTTCTATCACAGAAGGGTTAAAACTGAGGCAAAGGAGGATCATTTTTGTGTGGTGTCACTAATGGGGGATACATGGAGGAAGTTCACCTGAACATACATATAATTTATATAAATGTGTTCAAATGTTCACAGGCATTGTCACGGTGGGTGGAGATTCACACAATAACTGGCAGAATATTGTATTCCCATCCTAGAGATCTTTGTAAAGTTCTCTAATGTAGCAACAACTGTCCCCCAAGTGCAGGGACAGGGACTGGCAAAAGAGGATGGTCCATTGATGGGCCCTTCCTTGATATTGATGACTATTTTTGTGAGACTTTCCTCTTGAAATTGAAACTTAGCCTAGAGTTGTGGGGTGCCTAAGAGTTGCCTCCTGTGAGCCTCCTTATTACTCAAATGTGGCCTCTCTCTAAGCCAAACTCAGCATATAAATGCATTACCTTCCCCCCAGGGTGGGACAAGACTCCTGGGAATGAGACTCCCTGGCACCAAGTGATTCCTACCAAGCACCAACTATCAATGCAACTGGAAAAATGCCATTAAAAAGGGGGGGAAAGGTAGACAAATGAGTTTATTTGGCTAAGAGATATCAAAGTGGGTCAGGAGGTCATCCCAGAGGTAACACATATGCACATTTCAGCAGGACGTCAAAGACTGCCAAAATGGATACTACCTCAAATTCTGGAGCTCCTGAGTGCTCTGGAGAACCCCAGGACCTATGGTCAGGGCAGATTGCTCTGGAGTTTGGTGCCTTGCCAGCGGGCTCTACGTTGGAGTTTGTGCTCCTGAGAGTGACAGAGTTGGACTCACTTATGGCTTCCCTATACATGGCTCATCTGTCCCTTCTATTTGAACCTATATTTGATGCTGGTGTTGGTGGGTGTACATCCAAGATACTTGAATGTTTGGGATGTCCATATGTCAGTTAGGACCTGAACCTTAGCGGGACTCCAACACCTAATCTCCATTTCATTGGACTCATCCAGGACAACTAACAAGGTGGTAAGGATTGACAACCACCATGCCAAGGAAACTAGAGAGCCTACAACTGCATGCAAGTGAGTCCAACCCATCAGCTGTATGGGATTGAAGCCTCCTCTCACTTAGAGGTGGAATGGACATCACCATCCAAGAAGCCTCAGGATTGGGGAATGAACTACAGACTACAGTGGACTTACTGGTATTCTACTATAGACTTATTTTGATTTTAGCAATGGAAGAGATTATAACAGTGATGTGGAGGCATTGGCCACTGGCAGCTCTTGGGGCAGGGAGAGAGAAAACAGGTGTAATAAGGGGGCTTTTTTGGGACTTGGGATTCATCCTGAATGACACTGCAATGACAGATATAGGCCATTATATATCTTCCCAAAACCTGTAGAATTGTGTGGGAGAGGGTGTAAACTACAATGTGAACTATGGTCCATGCTCAGTGGCAATGCCCTGGATGCATTTATCAATTGCAATAAATGTGCCACACTAATGAAGGATGTTGTTCATATGGGAGTGTTGGGACGTATTGGGAGAGGGGCATATGGGAACCCCTATATTTTTTGTGTAACATTTATGTAATCTAAGTGTCCTTAAAAAATAAAATAAAATAAAATAAAACACATATGAAAAACCCACAGCTCACATCACACTCCATGGTTAAAGACTGAAAGCTTTCCCTCTAAGATCAAGACTAAGAAAAGGATGCCCACTGTCAGTACTGTTATTGAACATTGTATTGGAAGTTATAGCCAGAGCAGTTAGCCAAAAATAATAAATACAAATACATCTAAATTAGAAAGGAATAAGTAAAATATTCACTATTTGAGGATGATATGATCCTACATGTAGAAAACTCTGAGAAATCTAACCCAAAGATACTAGATCTAATAAATGGATTCAGCAAATTGGCAAGTTGGGTTCTTAGAACAGCAGCAAAAATCAGTAGTGTTTCTGTATAGTAGAAATGAACAATCTGAAGAAGAAATAAAGAAAAAATTCCATTAACAATAGCAATGAAAAGAATCAAACATATATGAATAATTTAACCAAGGTAGTAAAAGAATTATACAGAGAAAAATGTAAAACATTACTGAAAAAAATTAAAGAATAGCTGAAATTCCTTAGGTCAGTCCAACTTCTTCAAACACTGACAATAGAGCTCTGGTACTGCAATCTTATCACCTCCTTCTGAATCATTGTATAGTGGGGTGTGGAGAGACACACCTTTAGTATTTATTCTATGGACAGTGGTTCTATTCTGGGACCCAAATATTTCCTTAGGTACATGGTTATTGTGGTTATTTGAAGTGACAGGTACTATACTTTCTTAAACACTAAGCAACCCTAAAGGATAATGTGGGTCACTTTTGTGCAAAAAGCTTATGTGATGAATGCAGACCAGGACAAACTGAAAATGGCTTCCTTCACCATATAAATCACAATGGATTTTATAATAGATGTTTTTTTAATGTTTTATGAGGTCCTTAGTGTCCTTCTTAGTTAGAGGCTGATTTTCAAACCTCCTTTCCCTCATTTACTATGCTTCTAGGGTAATACCTCTTCTGCTCTTTTCCCATTACCCTTTCAAAAGATCAGTTTTTGTTTCTCACCACATGAGCTCCATTATCATATCCCATCATTGTAATTCACTTTAAAATTTTCCATGTTTAGAGATGAGGCTTAATTTTAAAAGCTTTTTTCCCCAAAACTGTATCTTTTACATGTGAAAACAAATGATTCTAAAGTTGGAGTAATGTATTACCACATTTTAAATGAAAGTAAATAATCCTGAAATCCACTGTTGATACAAATATTTATGATTTAAATTATCTTATACAAGAACATGTTAAAGCAGTAATTTTGGCTAGATGCAGTAGATGTGAAATGAAAAAATGTGGTCCAAGAAAATTCATTAAGTTTTCTGAGTTTGCTCAGTGACAGATAAAGACTACTATATCATTATACTTCTACTATAGTAGGTTTGAATGAGTACCAGGAAACAAAAATTAAAGTTTTGTTTTTTTTTTAAAGATTTATTTATTTTATTACATATCTCCCCTTCCCCCCCATTGCGGGGATGCACCGAGACTTGGTCACTGCACAGGCGTGGCTTTCCCCGCTTGTGGGCAGCTTCTGCTTCTATTCACGGCCGGCTCTTGCTTCAGTTCATGGGTGGCTGGCTGCGCTCCATTCGCGGGAGACCTGCCCTGCCCATGGCAGCTTTTGCCCTGTCCGTGGCAGCTTTTTGCCCTGCCCACGGCAGCTCTGGCCCACCCATGGCAGCTTGTCATTCTCAAGGTGGTCTGCCGGCTAGGAGAGGTCCCCGGGAACCGAACCCAGGGCCTCCCATGTGGTATGCCGGTGCCCTATCCACTGGGCTATCGAGCTGGCCCCAAAGATTTGTTTTGATTATGTCTTTCTTACATAAGTAACAATTTTATTTAAATATATTATTTATGAGATTAAAGTCAAATATTTAAAAAAGAAACATAAGACATAAAATTAGGAAAATTGTGAGTGTTCATTTGTGGGAGATATGAAGCAAAAATATCAGTTGTGTATATCATACCAAGAGCTCTGTCAAATGTTGTCTTTAAGAGTTAAATATTTATTACACAAACCATTTTCTATACAGTGTCTGAATTATTGGGAATCCTTTGGAGCAGCATGTTTACATTTTGCTTTCGGTTGGCTAAAATTGTTCATTTGCATATGTTCATCTTGTTCATTGTCACTTATAACAGTACTTCTGGTGCCAATGCAATTGGAATAATAACTCAGTCCTGGTATAGCATGTCTTTACTTGATTATGTGTTTATGATTTAGTGTCTGTGAACATGTAATGCATATAGGTTAGATTACTTTCAACATGGAAATATACATTTTAAATAGTCTCATATAAAACTAAAAACTCAAAGTTTGAGAAACAGTAAAACTGAAGTTTCAATTATTTGATAATTCAAAAACTCAGAATTTTGAGTTAGAATTCCTATTAGGATTAAAAATACGTTTATTTCATCATCCCCAATAACCAAATCAAACATGACAGAAGAGGAAGCTAAGCTACTCTAGGTACATGACATAGAACTATCTTGAAAGTTTATTTCTTCCTGCAAACATGATCATAAATAAATGTGAGTGCTTAAATATAAAGAAGTTGAAGCTCCTACTATTGATGTGGAAAATAATTACTACTCATCTTTAACATTTTTCTTCAGCAATTATTGTTCTCTAGTCTCCCTTCTGCTTATTCCAGTTACCAAATATCTTCTCATTGTATCCTTCTTCTCCATTGTAAAGAACAATGTGCAAGTCTCAGGAGGACAGCTGAATGGCTGATACCATCTTAGACATCCAAATGAAAGTCCCCTCCATCACTTTTCACAGGATTTTAAAAGCCTATTCAAATTCTAGGTTGGCATTGAACTTTCCAAATTTTATTGAAGTTTGATCGTCCATCCGTACAGGATCTCCAGTGAGGCAGATTCAGACATAAATTTAAAAATAGTATCTTCGAGTATCATTCTCTCTACTCCTAAGGTTGACAAGACAACAACCTTGATTCTTTAAGTGTACAGTCCCTTATACTCTAGCTCCTGTTTACAAATTCTATAAGGGACAAGCATAAAATCTAGAAAGGGAATTTGGTGGACACATACATATTCACATATACATCATTCACTTGATAAGCAATACATTTCTTTCTGAATAAAAATTTGAACAAGAAGCTAAATTATCATGTAACAATGGCCAAATATAGATAAAATTCAGCTAAAAGTCATCTTAGTTTGTTCAATTATGAGCCATCCAAAGATTGCTATTTCCTGGTAAGGATATTTTAACTTTCCTGTCCATATTTAAAAACTAAGATATTAAGGATGAATAAATTAGATTCTCCATAAATTATTTATCCAATGAATTTCTCACTTCCTACACCCTAAAACACAGCCACCAACTTGTCCACTGGAAATGTGGTTGGTGGCCTGGTATATATGAATATACATGGACCAAAATATATGATAACCACAATAAAATGGGATGTACAGGTCAAGAGAGATTTTTGCCTTCTTTCTGCAATATTGTTTCTCAGAAAATATAAAATAACTATAACTGTAGAGGGGAGAAACAAATTATGAAACTCATCATGCATATAACACCACTACTAAACACAACTAGAAAATTTATGATATAAGTGTCCCTCAATGGCTGCAAGTCACAGAAATAGTGAGCAATCACATTAGGGTAGCAAAAGGGCAACCTCAAAGCCATGAAAAGCTATGCTGAAAAGGGGATATATGAACCTACCCAAACTACAATTACCAATGCAGTGCAGACACTCTGGCTCATGATGGCCATGCATTGCAGTGGTTTACAAATGGCCACATAATGATCAAAGGCCATGAGGATGAGCACAAGGATCTCCATGCACTCCTCCTCCAAAAAATGGGCTGTAAAGACTTGAGTTATGCATTCATTGTAGGAAATGGTCTTTTTCTGAGCAAGGGAATATACAATCAACCTGGGGACTGTGGTTGTAGAGAAGCAGGCAACAGCAAAGAACAGGTAAAAGAGAAAGAAGTACACGGGACTCTCAAGTGTCTGGCTTGCCTTAATAGTCACCACAATGAGAAAGTTCCATAAGAGATTTGCAAAGTAAAGGATCAAGAAGATCCCAAATATTGCTTTCTGTTTTCCAGCATGATGTGTCAACCCCAAGAGAATGAATTCAGCCACACTCTTATTCATCAACATATGAATAGCTGTAGGTAGAATGCAGTTGACAAAGGTTTAATCTGCAGAGAGAAGAAAAAAGTCACATCTTGGTGAGATCAGTGGGCTCAACACAGAAGTCCTTGATTTTTCTCTATACTCTGTTGCTCCTAGTAACAGAGATGCTCAGGCCTCTTTAGAGTTTCTTTTGAATCAGAAACTCAATGGATTGGTCCAAAGAATTTGTATTTAAAAAAAAGAAAATATCTTTCACAAATTTTGATTTCTACCAAGAATAATAAATGAAGAGCTTGTTCTTTCCTAATCAAATGACCTAATTCCTTTGCAATTTGGCTTTTATATGAAAAATGAAGTGCAAATATCTTCCATACCTTATTTTCAGATTTAATAATAATTTAAATAAATGATGCACATGCATACATGCCTGTACATACATAACATGTAGTGCAGGTAATTTGCATTGTATCTATGTGCTGTGAAACCCAAACAAAATTTTCCAATATATTTAAGCACTACTAATGCTATGGAATCCCTTTTGAAGAAAATATTCTCAGTTCAGATCACTCACCTTTGTGTCTATTTTAACAGGCTCCCTTTTTGTCTTGGGTGCAGGATGTTTTACAAATAACTATTAGAACATCATTTTACATGTGTTTCAAGAGGTTACAACACCAGTGATATAACAAATAAAACAAATATATGGATAAAACTCTGCGGTTGAGATCATGGAAGGAAACTAAACTACTCTTTCTAACCTATCTCATTACTCAGCTTAAAGAGAGAATATTGAGTCACTCTTCATTTAAATTTGAACTGGTCCTCAATTTCTACTATTTGTAAAACCAAGTTGTGTTTTAAGTATACATGTCCCTCTTTACCCATTAACAAGGCTATTTCTTCTAAAAAACATTGTTTGAAACACATCTCCCTACTCCAACTCACAATTTCAATTATTCTATTGCAATACTTTTTTCAAATACAGAGATAATTGTTATAATTAAAGTCATCATGTAATACCATTTTGTATTCTGATTTTTTACTTAA
>PVKH010046201.1:0-10419 GCA_004027955.1 Chaetophractus vellerosus
CACACCCTTAGTCAGGTTTCTCCCCTGTCCAAAAGTTTTATGGCAACTGTTTATATTGGAATAAATTCAACATTCTAAGATGTTAATAAGAAATCTTTCCAAATTGTTCAAGTATTCCTTTGCTAATATTAGAACCCACTTCAAAGGAAGAAAAGTATGGTTTTATACAATGAAGATAGGCTTTCTGTTGAATGATGTGTTCCAAATACTGAGAGTCAATGTTTCTATTGTGGTCTTGGCAATATGCTTAATTTTGATGACTTCTTTTTTAAAAATATATGAAATTGAGGTAATATTATGTTTTGTAAAGATGTTGGAAGACTATGTGAACTAAGACATATAATTTAGCATGGTATATGGCAAAATAGAAGCTGATGTTAAGTTTTCCACTTACTTTCTATATTTGTTTTCCTGCACTAGGATGATTAAAAGCTATAGTCATCACTCTACAGGCTCCAACCCTACTGCATAACCTTTCACAGATCTGTGTTTATCTGTCTATCTCCTTTGTTATTATGTGTCTTTCCCTAAATTGAGGTTCCATGTCTTACATATAAATCACCTTCCTTTATGTATTTTGTTGTTCAGGAGGATTTTCTTGATCTAGGAACAGACCAGAATTATATCCTTTATGCTCCCCAACTTTTATATTGCCAATTATATTTAATTTTATCCTATTTCAAATAATACAGTAGTGTTCATTTTTTAGGAATAATTTTTTTTACAATTTGAGCTATATGTTATGTGCTGTGTCTATTTTTGTTTGTTTCTCTTCTTCTTAACATGTGTCTGTAACAAAATAAGAATTAAATGTTTATTACATTGAAATAAAAGATACTCACTCTTTTTTATTTGACTGAATATATTGTTGTCACATATCCTGAATATCTTATGCCACTTACAATCATGTATCAATCATGAAATACATTATGTCTGAAATGCAAAAATTTTAGCATTAATATATATGTGACTATCAGGTATAGAATGGAATCTAGCACTATCAGCAGCACCTATAATGTTTCTTAGTTATTCATTTTCTTTATTAAGGAGTCACTGGTATTCCAGTTACCTCATATATATACATTTCATGGATCACATAACCAACCTCTCCCTTGTGTCTTGGTTCACATCTTTTCAGACATTTCTTTGAGTTCAGGCACTTGACCCTTTCAACAAAATGAGTGCATTACTTCCATAAAACACTAATCTGATTGAGATACTCTTGCCCAGAGGGAGGTCAAGGAAAATCAGAGTGCCAGTAATGTTTGTTTATCTCAATGTTTAAATTCTAGGGGACTTTCATACATCTAGCAAAACTTGTATTTTCCTTGAATCCATGGAATCATCTGTTATATTGGAGGAAAATCATTTCTCTATGTCCAAGGAAATTAGCTGCAACTAGATAGTGATTATAGTTCTGTTTTATTTAGTTGAATATATTATTGTTCCTGGGATTATTTGGATTTTTTTAAAGATTTATTTTTATTTATTTATATATCCCACCCTTGCTGCTTGTGCTCACTGTGTTCATTTTGCTTTGTGTTTCTCTGTGTCTGCTTGTCTCCCCCAGCTGTGTTAGCTCACTGTGTGGCAGCTTGCCTTTGCCAAGAGGCCCCAGGAACTGCACCCAGGGCCTCCCATGTGATAAATTAGAGCCCAACCAATTGAGCCACAGCTGGTTCCCCTATTTTGGATTTTTTAGTACATAAAACTTCTCATGAGGGTGTGTGTGTGCATGTGTGTGTGTGCATAGTACTGGGAGGGGGGCTTGGATTCCTTCAAGAGGGATCTGGGGAAAGACATGCCATAAGGGAGAATGCTGTGCTACAGAACCATGAGGCCTTTTATTATCATCTCTCTTAGGGAACCACAAAATTTTGCTGGCAGATAGTATGATGAAAATATATATTAATCTCATCAAAAAATCAACTGATGTAATATTAATGGTATATTTGCTGATTGTTCATTCTGAAATTCATTTTGCAGCCCTTAGCACAGTTACTGATGACTGCAAGAACATCTATCAAGAGAATGTATAGAATAATTTAGTCAATTGTCTTGTTCAGCACATGAGTATAAGCACAGGCCAATTAAGAAATATTTTGTTGCTACATTATGCAATTGTAAGAAGTCTGCTAATGGATATATGATTTTTTATTTAAAATATTTTTTCACCATATTAAATTTTATTACAGGAATACCTTAATTTAGCTTAGAAACACTTATATTACAGAGGCACATTATTTAAGCCTCAAGGCAGTCAGAAATCACCAGGCTTGAAGAACATTAGCTGTCTTGTGTAGGACCTATGAGAAGGATTCAGTTGTGAGTTATAGAGTTCTATACAACTTTCTGCCTTGTTCAACTCTTCCTATCCATCACTCTTTTCTATATTCTTTGCTGTAAGCTTCTACTGAGAGGAAATATTTTGACACTTTTATGCTATTCTAATATTCCTGTAAAGATCTTGCAAGACCTATGATTATGATCACCATATATCCTAAGCATTTCAAAGTCATCTTAACTTAAATAATTTTTTCTTCTTCTGACATAAACCATCAACATTCTCAGATAATTTGATTGTAACTAAATGTCTCATGGACTAACTTTTTCATTTGAAAGTGCTACAAAGATTCTTTATTAGTGTGCTGATATTTTATTTTAAAATGAATCATCAAGTGAATTGGACTCACCTTAAGGAAAAGTAAGGGAGCATCAATTTTTTCTAAGCCTCTCTTCAAGGACTTGGAAAATATCACATGAGTATGCATGGTCTTTTTGCCAGGCCAAGCTCATAATTCTGTCCAGTTCATATATTTTCACCTGAGTGACAAAAATATCTTCTCACATAAGAGGACATGATGCACGTGTGCATTATGGAGGCCCAGAGCATAAGTTCTGGGTTCAGAAAGAACTCTTTATGATAGTCTACATGTTTGATCTGGCACATAAAACTTATTATATTCCTAGATCAATACTTGGCATAGAATATAGTAAGCATTCTATATTTTGTTGTATTGTTGCTCTTGTTACTAGAATCTCAGTTCTGACAGTAACTATATGTTTGGCTGGAACTTTTTGGTTGAGGAGTAAGTGTGTGGTCTGAGGTCACTTTTTTCTCAAAGGAAGGAAGGGGTTTGGAAGGCCAGTGACCTTAGTTCAGTCTCAGAATGTCTTCCCAGTCTGCCAGTGATTAAATATTATCTCAAGATTTTATTTCCAATTTCTTTTAGCATTGTATTCCCAAACATTTTAAATCTATTGTGTTCTTTTCCTTAATTTTATTTGTTTTCACCTTCATAACATTGAAAGTCTATGTTAATTTTATGAGATGACATATGTAAAATGATTTCATAGTAACATGATTATACCTAATATTCACTGGACATTTACTTTTTTCCAATGCTGAAATATTTTGCCTGGTCAAGGCTTTCTTGACAGCTCCATCTTTTATTGGAATAGATAGTATTAAAACCTCCTCCTTAGTCTTCCATGTAAACATGTTGCTCTCAGGCTCTTCCTCCAATTCACCCAAATTACTAAGCTATAATGGAATTCATCCCTGGTTCCATCTTAAAAGGTTTACACAGGAGAATCTTTAGGTCCATTTCAAACAGATCTTTGATGTATTAGATTTCCAGAATGCCTAACATGTTCAGTTTGGTGAGATTCTTCTCCCACATGCTTCATCTGGTTGATAGCTGTTGGAAAAGACTGGCCATAGTATTTTGGTCATCTGAACATGAAGTGGATATAAAATCTCACTTTATTCCCAAGAGGTAATTCATTTTTTCCACTTTCAGCTTAACTACCTCTTGTATTATTTGAAATTGAGTGTAAGTAAGATCAGGGTGGTCAGAAATATGAGCCATGTGCATATGCAATTCCTGATAAGACCAGGTATAACTACATCTGACCACTTTTTTTTTCATTAAAAATTTTTTTGAAATATATCATGCATACATGAATGTACATAAATAGTAAGTGTATAGTAAAAGCTTTGAACCTTTAAAACAAACATGCATAACATACAGGACTCCCATACATCACCCCAACACCAACACCTTCCATTGTTGTGGGCCATTTGTTACAGATGATGAAAGAGCATTGTCAAAAACATGACTAATAACTATAGTCCATATCTTACATTTGGTGTATTTCACCCAAACTCACCTTATTACTTTTTTTTTATTATTTCACATCACCCCCCTTCTGCTTGCTCTTGCTGTGTGTCCATTCTTCTGTGTTTCTCTATGTTCACTTCTTGTCTCCCCCCGTCCCTGCGGTGACGCACTGAGTAGGCCCTCCGTGGCGGTGGCTCACTCCGTTCATGGGTGGCTCCATTCCATTTTCACGGGCGGCTCCGCTCCATGTTTTGCCGGCAGCAGTCCTCCATGGTTTTTTTTTGCGGGCTGCTGGCTTCTGCTTTGCAGGCAGCAGCTCCGCTTTTCACGGGTGACTTTGCCATGCCTGTGGGGGCTCCGCCCTGCCTGTGGAGGCTTTTTGCCCCGCCCATGGTGGCTTGCCTTTCTCAAGGCCATCTGCCCACTCAGAGAGGGCCCCAGGAACCAAACCTGGGCCTCCCATGTGGTATCCCAGCATGCTCTTTATCCACTGAGCTATCTAGCCGGGCCTGCCCTATTACTTTTTATCAATTTTTAATCCCTACCTTTTTTTGGATACATTGATTACATAAATGTTACACAGAAATTTTAGGATTACCCATATGCCACACCTCCCACACCTCCCACAACCTCCCACATATATATCTTTCATCAGTGTGGCACAAGGCCTGTAAGAGTTAAACACATTTTGGGGGGTTGCCATCACACATGGACCACAGTTCAGACTGTAGACAGCCCACTCTCCCACACAGTTCTGCATGATACATGATGATATAAAATGGCCTATATCCTCCATTGCAACAACACCCAGGTCAATTTCCAAGTCCCCAAAAAGCCCACATATTACAAATGACCTTCCCTCTCCCTGCCCCCAAAGCATCCAGTGGCCACTGGCTCCACATAATTTTGTAATTTCTACCATTGAATGAATCACAAATCTATAACAGGACATGAACAAGTCCATTCTAGTACATAGTTCTTCCCCCAATCTGGAGAAGTCTGGGATGGTGGTGTACTCTCCACCACCAAGTGAGAGGGGGCTTATATCCCATGGATACAATGGAAGAGATTATTCTGCCTGCAGCTGTAGGCTCTCTCCATTCCCCAGGATAGCCATCATCCATCATCTCCACACTAGGTGTCCTGGGTGAGTCCACAGAGAATCTGGACCCATTTGGCACATGGACAGGCCATTTTCTCCGGTCTCTGGAAGTACCCCTAAAACTCTGACATCAAATATAGGTTTGAATAGAAGAGACCGATGGACCAAGAGCAGTGAAGACATATTTCAGTCAGTTTCTGTCACTCTCAGGAGCAAGGGTTCCAAATTAGAGCCCACTGGTAAGGCACCAAACTCTGGGGCTATCTGCCCTGATATAGGACCTGGATATCTCCAAAGCCCTCAGGAGGCCCTCTGTTTGGGTTGGTATCCATATTGGAAGCCTAGGAGGTCCTACTGGAATCTGCATAAGTGTTACCTCTGGGTTGACCTCCCAACTCACTTTGAAGTCTCAGCCCTGTGAACTCATTTGTCTTTACCATTTCCCCCTTTTATTTGGAGTCTTTTTCCAGTCATACTGCCCATTGGCATTTATTAGTAATCCCTCCTTGGCAGGGAGGCTCATCCCCAGGAGTCATGTCCCACACTGAGAAGAATGGAATGCATTCATATGCTGAGTATGGCTTAGAGAGGGTCTACATTAGAGCAACAAGGAGGTTCTCAAGAGGCAACTCTTAGGTGACCCTAACCATAGGCTGTTTCAATTTCAACAGCAAAGACTCATAAGTCTAGTTATCAATAACAAGGGCCCATCAATGGATCATCCTCCTTTGCCAGACAGTGCCCCTGCACTCGGGGGGATGTTGCTACTCTTTTGGAAAATAGCAACTGATCAGATTACAGGATTCACAGATTCATGCCACATAGTGTCCTGGCTCACCGGTTCATCCCCAACCGGGAACCATCCCAGCTCCCAAGAGTCAGCCCCTGTCTATTCCCGAGTGAATAAGATCTCCAAGAAATAGGGAGCTCATAGCCCTCCCCCCACACCACATGGGTTGTCTTCCCACTGACACAACACACAATGACAGGATGAACAATCCCACACATGCCCAAGACCCCCAAAGATATGCATCCCTGAATGCCCCCCAACCTGTTCCCCCTAGCTGCAACACCTCCCATCCATACTGTGACAAAAGCACTCCCAACTCTTCAGTCACAACCACTCACCACAGGTCCCAAGCATTCATTCAGACCCCCTCTAACCCCCACAAAGCATCCTGGATTCTCCAACCTGCCCCACCCAGTCCTCCCAGCCAACTACCCTGCACCACAAAACCCAACAATATCACAACCCACCTGTCCCATCTGCCCAACATGCAATCACACTCCATCATCTCACCAAAGATTATGTCTCTATGGATGATGTCCCACTACTTTCCCTTCTCTTTCACTTTCTTGTAAACCTATCTTTCACACCATAGTTCTCAGGGAATGCTCAATTTCCTTAATTCATATCAGTGAGGTCAGGTACATCTCATCATTCAATGCCTGGTTTGCTTCACTCAACATAAGGTCTTCAAGGGGCCAGCTGTAGCCCAGTAGATAGGGCACCAGTTCACCACATGGGAGGCCCCAGGTTTGGTTCCTTGGGCCTCTCTGAGCAGGCAGACTGCCTTGAGAGGGCAAGCCACTGTGGGTGGGGCAGAGCCACCATGGGCTTGGCAAAAAGCCATCATGGGCAGGGCAAAGCCACCACAGGCAGGGCAAAGCCACCATGGGCAGGGCAAGATACCAGCGAACAGAGCAGAGCCACCCATGAGCAGAGCAGAGCTGCCCACGAGCAGGGCAAGCTGTCTGCATGGTGAGCTGACTTGGCATGTCACCACAACAGGGGGAGGCAAACCAGACACAGAAGAATGCAAAAATGAACACAGAAAGAACAAGCAGAAAGGGGGGATATGTAACAACAACAAAAAAATAAGCTCTTCAAGATTCATCTATGTTATCTCACGTGTTAGCCCTTTATTCTTACTTACTGCTGAGTAGTATTCCATTTTAGGTATATACCACATTTTGTTTATTCATTTATCTCTTGCTGGGCACCTGGGTTGATTCCAACTTTTGGCAATTGTGAACAGTGCTGCTATGAACATTGGTGCACATATATCTGTTTGTGTCTTTGCTTTCAATTCTTCAGGGTATATACCCAGTCATGGAATTGCTGGATCATATGGAAGATCTATATTTAGTTTTTTGAGGAACCACCATACTGTCCTCCACAGTGGCTGGACCAATCCACAATCCCACCAGCAGTGGATGAGGGTTCCCGTTCCTCCACATCCTCTCCAATATTTATAGTCTGCAGTTTTTTAAATAGCTGCCATTCTAATGGGTGTCAGATGGCATCTCTTTGTAGTTTTGATTTGCATTTCTCTAATAGCTAGAGATGCTGAGCATTTTTTCATGAGCTTTTTAGCCATTTGTATTTCTTCCTTGGAGAACTGTCTTTTCAGGTTACTTGTCCATTTTTTAAATGTGTTGTTAGTCTTTTTATTTTTGAGGTGTAGGATCTCTTTATATATGCAAGATATGAGGCTCCAATCAGATATATGGTTGCAAAATATTTTCTCCCATTGGGTAGGCTGCTTTTTTTTTTCTTGATAACATCCTCTGAGGTGAAAAAGGTTTTAATTATGAGGAGATCCCATTTATCTATTTTTTCTTTTGCTGCTCGTGCTTTGTGTGTGAAGTCCATGAATCCATTTCCTATTACAAAGCCCTGTAGATGCTTTCCTACATTAGCCTCCAAGGTTTTTATGGTCTTGGCACTTATGTATAGATCTTTGACCCACGTTGAGTTAACTTTTGTATAGGGTGTGAGATGATGTTCCTCTCTCATTCTCTTATCTATGGATAACCAGTACTCCATGCACGACTTGTTGAAGGGGCCATAATCTCCCCACTGAGTGGGCTTGGTAGCCATGTCAAATATCTGGTGACTGTATATGTGAGGATCTATATCAGAACTCACAATTCAGTTCCACTGGTCAATCTGTCTATCCTTGTGCCAATACCATGTGATTTTCACCACTATAGTTTTGTAGTATGTTTAGAAGTCAGGTAGTGTGATATCTCCAACTTCATTTTTCTTTTTCAATATGTCTTTGGCAATTTGGGGCTTCGTACCTTTCCAAATAAATTTTATAGTTAGTTTTTCCAATTCCTGAAGAAATACAGTGTTATTTTTTATTGGGGTTGCATTAAATCTGTAGTTTAGCTTTGGGAGGATAGACATCTTGATGATATTTAGTCTCCCTATACAAAAACAGGGGGTATCCTTCCATTTATTTAAGTCTTCTTTAATTTCCTTTAACAGTGTTGTGTAGTTTTCTGCTTATAAGTCCTTTACATCTTTACTTAAATTTATTCCTAGGTATTTCATTCTTTTTGTGACTATTTTAAATGGTATTTTTTCTTGATTTCCTCCTCAGATTGCTCATTGTTGGTGTACAGAAATGCTATTGATTTTTCAGCATTGATCGTATAGCCTGCAAAATCACTGAACTCTTATAAGTTTTAGCAGCTTTGTTGTAGATTTCTCAGGGCTTTCTAAGTATAGGATCATGTCATCTGCAAATAATGAAATTTTTACTTCTTCCTTTCCAATTTGGATGCTTTTCATATATTATTTTTGCCTCAGTGCTTGAGCAAGTACATCAAGGACAATGTTAAATAAGAGTGGTGATAGTGGGCATCCTTGTCTTGTGCTTGATCTCAGAGGTAAGGCTCTTAGGATTTCCCCATTGAGGATGATGTTAGCTTTGGGTTTTTCATAGATACCTTTTATAAAGTTCAGAAAATTTCCTTCTATTCCTATCTTTTGCAGTGTTTTTATCAGGAAAGTGTGCTGTGTTTTATTGAATGCTTTTTCTGCATCTGTAGAGCTGAGCATGTGTTTTTTTTTCTTTCAATCTGTTTAAGTGGTGTATTACATGGTTTGATTTTCTTATGTTGGACCAACCTTGCATACCCAGGACGAAACCCACTTGCTCATGGTGTATAACGCTTTGATAAGTTGTTGAATGCCATTAGCAAGTATTTTGTTGAGGGTTTTAGCTTCTAGGTTCATTAATGAATTTGGCCTATAATTTTCCTTTCTTGTGCACATAACAGGGAGCCTCGAAATACATGAGGCAAACACTGGAAAAATTAAGAGGAATCACTTAATTTTTAATCTTGTGGTATCTTTGTTTGGTTTTGGTATTAGGGTAATGTTGGCATCATAGAATGAGTTAGGGAATGTTGCTTCTATTTCTATTTTTTGGAAGAGCTTAAGCAGGATTGGTGTTAATTCTTTCTGGAATGTTTTGTAGAATTAAGCTGTGAAGCCATCTGGTCCTGTGCTCTTCTTAGTTGGGAGGTTTTTGATGACTGAATCTAACTCTTTACTTGTAATTGGACTGTTGAGTTCATTGATTTGTTCTTTTGTCAGTGTAGGCTGCTTGTGAGTTTCTAGGAATTTGTCCATTTCCTCTAAATTATCATTCTTTTTAGCATATAATTTTTCAAAGTATCCTCTTACGATATTCTTTATTTCCATGCAGTCAGTATTGATATGATGTTTTGTCATTTTCATTCGATTTGGGGTAGTTACTGATTTACTTTGAGATTTCCTCCTTGACCCAATGTTTTCCCAAGAGTGTGTTGTTTAATTTCCATATATTCATGCCTGATCTAGTTCTCTGGCCCTTAGTGATTTCCAACTTCATTCCACTGTGGTTGGGGAAATTACTTTGCATAATCTCAATCATTCTGAACTCATTGAGTTTTGTTCTGTAGCCCAGCATTTTGTCTATCTTGGAGTATGATTCATGTGTGCTCGAGACAAATGTATATACCACTGTATTAGATTGTAGCATTCTGTATATGTCTATTAGGTCCAGGTCCTCTAATTTATTATTCAGGTTTTTTGTTTCTTTACTGATTCTCTGTCTAGGGGTTCTGTCTAATGGTGATAATGGAGTACTAAAGCTCCCCACTATCATTGCAGAGGCATTTCTTTCTCCACTTAATTTTTCCAGTGTTTGCCTCATGTATTTTGAGGCTCCCTGATTATGTGCATAAATATTTATGATTGTTCTTTCTTCTTGATAAATTACCCTTTTTACTAATATATAGTGTTGTTCTTTGTCTATTATGATTGTTTTTCATTTAAAGTATATTTTGTCCGATATTAGGATAGCTACTCCTGCCCTTTTTTGGTTATTACTTGCTTGTAAAATTGTTTTCCAG
>PVKH010046202.1:0-10420 GCA_004027955.1 Chaetophractus vellerosus
ATCTGGGGGGCCAGGGCTAGCCAAGGTTCCTCCTTGGTCTCCTTGGGAGACAGTCCGGGTACCTGCTGAATTCCAGAAATGGGATGTTCCAAGTGGCTTCAGGGAGCTCAGGTCACAAAGCCTCGGTCTGTGTGACCTCCCAGGGCCCGGCTTCAGTAGTGCTTGATGGCTAGGGTGGCTCAGGTGACAGGTAAGCTTGTGCACCCTGCAGGGTGGCATCGACACCCGGGTTCGGGGTGTGGAGGTCCTGGGCCCCAAGCCCACGTTCTGGCCACTGTTCCGGGAGCAGCTGTGTCGCCGCACCTGCCTCTTCTACACGATTCGGGCACAAGCCTGGAGCCAGGACATAGCAGAGGACCGCCGGCGCCTGCTCCAGCTCTGCCCCAGGTGTGTGGGGCAGGAGGCGGCAGGCTTGAAGGAAAGAGGGGTGATGGTTAAAGGGAGCAGGACTCTGTTAAGAAGTAAGTGGTGGGAGAACAATTGTTGTGGGAGTCTGGAAGGCAACACTGGAGCCAGGAATTGAGGGGGAAAATGAACATAGGTGAGAGGTGTGTGTTGCTAGGTAGGAGGTAGGAAAGCGCAATGGGACAGAGCATGGAGTGAGTGGAGTTGTGCAGTTGAGGGGAGGCCTCAGGGGAATCTGTGCCTTTAATCCTTCACCATACACTCCTTGTTCCCAGACTGAACAGGGTTTTGCGCCATGAACAGAATTTTGCTGATCGCTTCCTCCCTGACGACGAGGCCGCCCAAGCGCTGGGCAAGACCTGCTGGGAGGCCCTGGTCAGCCCCCTGGTGCAGAGCATCACCTCCCCCGGTAACCGCCCCCATACCAGCCCCACTAACCAGCTCCTCAGAATTAATTATTCTCGTGCTTATCAAGGTTCCTGTCTTTATCCCTAAGGCCTGTCTTCCTGCCCCAGGGACTACTCCCTGAGGCTCTCATATTTGAGTCTTCCCTTCCACCACCACCCCAACCTGTTACCATACCCCAGACTCTAGCTGAAGCAAGCCTTGGTGGGGGTGGGGGGCACTCGGGGCTCTGCATCCCCCAATCTTTTTGTACAATTGTTCCTTCTCCCTGCTGCTCCCCAGGCTCTCCTGTCCCCCATTGCCCGTGGAGACTCGTTCCTGACCTGTCTTCTTTCTCAGATGCAGAAGGCGTGAGCTCCCTGGGCTGGCTGCTGGATCAGTATTTACAACAAAGGGGGACCTCTCGGTATCCCCTGAGCCGAGCAGCATCCTTTGCCTCTCGAGTTCGTCGCCTTTGCCACTTGCTGGTGCATGTGGAACCTCCTCCTGGACCTTCTCCTGAGCCATCCAGCCGGCCCTGTAAGTTCCAGCCAGGGCCAGTTGAGTTAGGAATCTGGCTCCTTCCCCTACCCCTGCCTTTCCAGGGGGTCAGGACTCACCCAGGGGCTGAGATGACATTCCTTCCTTTGCCCTCTGTCTCCACAGTCAGCAAGAACAGTAAGGGTCGGGAGCGGAGCCCTGGCCCTTCACCAGTTCTTCCAAGCAGCAGCCTGAGAAACATAACCCAGTGCTGGCTGAGCGTGGTGCAGGAGCAGGTGGGCAGGAGGAAGCTGCAGTCCGAGGAATGGGTGCACTGCTAGGCTGTCACCATACTGGGACTGCGCCTTTTACCTTCTTTCTTGCCCTTTATCCTCAGGTCAGCAGGTTCCTGGCTGCAACCTGGAGAGCCCCAGACTTCGTGCCTCGTTACTGTGACCTCTATGAGCACCTGCAGAGAGCCGGCTCAGAACTGTTTGGGCCCCGGGCAGCCTTCACGCTGGCTCTGCGCAGCGGCTTCTCCGGCGCCTTGCTGCAGCAGTCCTTCCTCACCACTGCCCACGTAAGTACAGCCAACCTCCTGGTCAGCAGGGCTGCAGGAGCAGGTTCCACGTGCATCTCCTTTCTGCTCTGCCCTTTCACCTCCTTTCATTCCCCACTCTCCCTTTCCATTCCCATGTTCATGGCTTTCCCGGTGCCCTTTCTGACACCCCCAGATGAGCGAGCAGTTTGCCCGGCACATCGACCAGCAGATCCAGGGTGGCCTGGTTGGTGGAGCCCCTGCAGTGGAAATACTGGGGCAGCTGCAGCGGCACCTGGAGCCCATCATGGTTCTCTCTGGCCTGGAGCTGGCCACTACTTTTGAGCACTTTTACCAGTGAGTGCAGGTCCTGAGAAGGAGGGAACAAGAGGCTTAGAGTCTAGAGAGGGGGAAGGTGGAGGTCAGAGGGGAGATTAAGATACAGAGATGGCAAGGGTGCGGAAAGGAATAGGTGAGGTAGAACTGTGGACTCAGGCAGGCTGGGACAGAAGACCTGAATTCTGGAGGGGAGGCTGGGCTTGGGCCATGCCGGGCACCCATACTGAGGCTCGGCCTGGACTGTGTGCTGCAGACACTACTTGGCAGACCGTCTCCTGAGCTTGGGCTCAAGCTGG
This sequence comes from Chaetophractus vellerosus, assembly GCA_004027955.1. Lineage (NCBI taxonomy): Eukaryota > Metazoa > Chordata > Mammalia > Cingulata > Chlamyphoridae > Chaetophractus > Chaetophractus vellerosus. The sequence continues at coordinate 2,443 of PVKH010046202.1, forward strand.
CTGGAGAGGGCCGTGCTGGAGCAGATAGGCCTCTGCTTCCCCAACCGCCTCCCCCAGCAGATGCTGCAGAGTCTGAACGCCTCCGAGGAGCTGCAGTGCCAGTTCCACCTTTACCAGCTCCAGCGGCTTGACAGAATGCTCTTGGAGCGGGAGGACGAGGAGGAGCAAGGACTGGAAGAGGAGGTAAGAGCAAGGGGAAAGAATGGGAGAATAGAAGTGCACAAGGAGATTAGCCCAAGAGGGGACCCAAGGGCCCTTGAAATCCTTCTATCCCTCAGGAGGAAGAGGAGGAAGAGGAGGCCAAGAAAGAGCTCTTTATCGAAGACCCAAGTCCAACAGTTTCTGTGCTGGTCCTGTCACCACGCTGCTGGCCGGTCTCCCCGCTCTGCTACCTGTACCATCCCAGAAAGTGTCTTCCCATAGAATTCTGTGATGCCCTTGACCACTTCTCCAACTTCTACAGCCAGAGTGAGAAGCTAGGGAGAGGAAATTAGAGATTGGGATGAGATTGGGGTGGCAAGAGAAGTGGAGAGAACCTTTGGACAGGGGCATGTAAATATAAAGAAAAATCATTTGTAGGGACAGCAGGGAAGGGAGAAAAAGTTGTGGGTTGTATCTTCATTAATTTCTGCTTTTATCATTTTCTTCACATTTTAATGACTGCTCTCTTTTTTCTTTTTCTAACTTCAAGTTGCATGCTTAATTCGTTTTTCATCTTTTCAGACTTTTTTTCCATATAAAAGTATTTAAGGCTATTTATTTCCCCCTTAATATTGCTTTAGCTGCACCCCATAAGGTTTTGTAAAAGTTTAAAAATTGAGGTATAACTAGTATTCAGTAAAGTACACAGACCTTAATTCCACAGCTTAAGGAATTATTACATGCTTAAATACCCATTTAAACACCACCCAGGACCCCAGAAGGTTTCCTCTCCCATGTCCCCTTCTAGGCGGTATCTTCTTCCAAGAAAAACCATTATTCTTCCCTTTATCACCATAGATGTCTACCTGTATCTTAACATCATATGATGGGATCATAGAATATGTATTATGATGTGTTGATTTCTTTCAACATGACGTCTGTGGAAGTTTTCCAGGTTGTCAGTTGTATCATTCGTTTGTTCTTTTGTATTGCTGAGTCCTATTCCATTGTATGAATATGTTTACCCATTCTGCTGTTGATGGACGTATGGGAGGTTCCTTAAGTTTTCATTATGCAGTATTTTTATGATTGTTTAGTTCTAAGAATTTTCTAATTTCCATTATTATTTCTTCTTTCATTTATTAGTTTTATAGAAATATATTTAAAAATTTGCAAACAAATTTTAGTTTATTAGTTATCTTTTTGTTTTAGGTTTCTGAAGCCTTTGTTCAATTGTGGCCATGAATCTGGTTTCTATGATTCCAAATCTTTGCAATTTATTGAGAGTTCCTTTATGGCCTAGTAGATGGTCAAATTTTATAAGTGTTCCGTGTGCGATTAAGAAGACTGTGTACTCTTCAGCTGTTGGAATACGGGATTCTACATATTCCATTAAATTGACCATGTTAATTGTATTGTTCAAATCTAAAATCTAATTTTTGTCTGCTTGATCTATTACTGAGAGAGGGTATGCTAAAATCTATCATTATGATAGTGACTTTCTTAATTTACTTGTAATCATATCAATTTTGCTTTCTATTTTTTTTTGCTGTGTCATTAGATACAAATTTAGGATCATTTAGCAGCACTGTCTAATACAACTTTGTGCAATGATGGAAAAATTCTTCTCCACACTGTTCAGCATGGTAGTCATTCGTGGTTATTGAGCTCTTGAAATGTGGCTAGCACAGCTGAGGAACTGAATATTTAATTTAATTTAATTTTAACTAGTTTAAATTTAAATAGGTATGTGAGACTACCATAATGGATGGACTACACAGGTTTAGAATATTCACGATAAATTAAACTTTATTATTATTATGAAGTGATCATCTTTCCTTCTACTGAAGCCTTTTCTCTTTTTTGTCTGGTCTTAGTGGTATACCAGCTTTTTTTTTTTTTGATTAGTATCTTTCTGTCCATTCACTTTAAACTTTTTTTCCATTAGAAATAATTTTAAATATACAGAAAGTTTGCAAGAATAATACTAACAATACCCACATCCTCTTTATCCAGATTTAACTTTTGTTAACATTTTGCCCCATTTACTTTTATCATTTGCCCTCTTTATAGCTATCTGTCTGTATCTATCTGTGTGTGTGTAAATATGTGTGTGACTGTGTATGTATAAATAAATGTATATATACTCAAGTTTTTTTCTGAACCATTGAGAATAAATTGCATATATGATGGCCCTTTGTCCCTAAAATACTTTCACTTTTGTTAATTGACCTCATAATCATAATGTCTTTTGTTAGTTTTTGTCCAGGATAGCATCCAGTCTAGGTTCGCATAGTCATGTCTCTTCAGTGTCTTTTAATCTGGAGCGGTTTCTCAGCCTTTCTTTATCTTTTATGGCTTTGATTTTTTTTTAAAAGAATACAGTCCTTTTACATTTTTAAAAGTTCCTCGTTTTCAATTTGTATGCTACTTCTCATGGTTAGATTTGGGGTATGCATTCCTGGCTGGAATAACTAAGAGATGGTTGTACACTCCTCAGGGAACCGCTTCTGGAGGCCCACAGTGTCCATCTGCCCCTCATTTGTGACATTAATTTTGGTTATTTGGTCAAAGGATTTTCTGATTTCTCCACTGTATAGTTAATATTTATTCCCTTACTTCTAATAAGCAATGTGTGGGGGAAGATCCTTTAAAACTATGCCATCAAAATTTCTACCCAGTAGCATTTCACTTTTAACCATGCCATACCATTGTTTTAGGCATGTCTTATAAATCCTACATTAAAAAAATAATTTTATTGACATATAGTTCACAAACCTCATAATTCACACATTTTAAGTATACAGTTCAATGTTTTTTCTTAAAGATTTTATTTATTTCTCTCCCCCTCATTGTTTGTGCTCACTCTTTGCTCTCTGTGTCTGTTCGTTGTGTGTTCTCTGTGTCTGCTTGTCTTTTTTTAGGAGGCACTGGGAACCAAACCCGGGACCTCCCATGTGGGACAAAGGCACCCAGTTGCTTGAGCCACCTCTGCTACCTGCTTGTTGTGTCTCTCATTGCGTTTCCTTGTTGTGTCTCCTCGTTGAGTCATCTTGTTGGATCAGCTCGCTGTGCCAGCCCTTCACGTCAGCTCACTGTCTTGCTTGTCTTCTTTAGGAGGCACCAGGAACCAAACCCGGGACTCATGTGGTAGGCAGGCGCCCAGCTGCCTGAGCCACATCTGCTTCCCTACAATTCAGTGTTTTTCAGTATTTTTCCCTCATTGCTTGTTGTTTTTGCTCGTTTGTCTTCTTTAGGAGGCACCGGGAACCAAACCTGGGACCTTCCATGTGGGAGGTGGGCACTCAGTGGCATGAGCCACATCCGTTCCCTTGTTTTTTATTCAACCTGATAATCTGGCTTTTTGAGTGGTCACTTTTAGCCTATTTATAATTATTATGAGTAATTATACATTTGGCCTTTATTTCTAACCTCTTATTTTATGTTTTTTGTTTGTTCTTCTTACATTTTTAATTTTAGATAGTTTATATATACAAAGGTATATATGAAACATATGTAGTGTTTAAAGAAGAAGAATAAATTGTATACCTTTATACATAAGATTCTGCCTTGTGATTTCTTCTTCTTCTTTTGGATTGATGGAGGATTTTCTTTTTTTTAAAATTCCTTGTTTGTCTCCAGTTGGAAGTTACACATTCCATTTCTTTAGTTTGACCCTTGTATTTTCAACCGGTACACCTGATTAGTTGATAGCACTTTCCACCCTCCTGTACAATGAAAGGACCTCAGAAAATCTTAATTGCAGTACCAAGTCCTATCTTCTTTGTTGGTGTTGTCCAGTACTCTGGAATTATCCGTTTTAACCACCCCCCTTGGTTATTATTATTATTTTATTCAGTTGATGTTTAGATTTATGCTTTAGTCACCATTCATTTTGCATCTTGATCCTTCCTTCTGAGTTCAGTTTCCTTCTTTAGAAATTTTTTCACTGAGGGAGTATGGATGGTAAACCAGTTTCCATTTGTCTGAGAATGGGTTATTTTCACCCTCTTCAAACAATCTTTTTAATATGATAAATTTAAAACATGCAAAAGTAGACAGAATAGATAGCAAACTCCAGTGTACCAACATAGATGGACTTGTGACCAATCTTGCTTCATCTGTACCCTCACCCACTGTCTCCAACCACCAAATCTAAAAAATAAAGACACTCTTTTAAAAAACAGGGACACTGCAACTATCACATTTTTAGAAATTAGTAACTCTTAATATCATCAAATATGCAGTCACTATTTATATTTCCCTGATTTTTTATAGTTATTTTGATTAATGCATTGGTTAAGTTATGACTTGAGACTCTCTTAATATATAGGTTCCTCCTGTCCCTTTTATCCCCTTTGCAATTATTTCTGAAAGAAACTGGGTTGTTTTGTAGATTGTCCATAGTCTGGATTTTGCCAATTACATCCACATAGATACAATCCACATAGTGTCCTCTAGCATTTTCCTCTGTCTCCTTTATTTCTAGAAAACCGGTATTTAGACATGGAGGCTTAGTCAGAATCTGGTTGGAATTTTGGGGCAAGAATGCTTCACAGGTGGTATTGTGTACTTCCATCCTGAGGCCATACGTCCAGCTATCTCTCTTTGTGATGTTAAGATGGATCAGTGGGTCTCAGTGTTGTCAGTCTGATCTATATATTACATATAGTCTCCCATCAGTTTTTCACTTGGCATTCAGTCAGCCATGATCATTGTTGCTTGGGTCCATCATTTCATTAGGGGTACAAAAGAGATTCTAATTTTGTCATTCCTTCTTCATTTATTAGCTGGAATACTGTCTCTATAAAAAGAAGCTTCCAAATCAACTACTTGTTTGATGAAATACGGTTTATACAGGAAAGGCTTGATTCTTCCCCCTCCCCCTTATGTTTAACCAGTTTTCAAAATAATGTATTAGTTCCCTAGCATCCTCCAAAAAAATGACCACTGAAGTCTTTAAAAATATATATCATCATGAACTCATGGATTTTTAAATATTTCGTGTGTTTCAACCCATTTCAGTTATTACTCTTTTTGATACTGAAATTGTCCCTTCTTTGGCCACCTCTCCGGTGGGTCCTGATACCTTTTGACATTCTCTCCCTTTGATAGCTTCCTTGATTTCTCCTATGAGAAAACGTTCCAGGCTCACCTTGGCTGAGGAAGAGACCCAGCTTATGAGTCTTTAAAACTCTCAGCTCCTTGAGCAACAAATTCAGGTCTCTCTCTCTGCACTTTTTTCCCTGCCTGGCACAGGATAGGCACAGGGTAGGCACAGGATAGCCCTGGCTTGCCAGGGAGGCTGCGATCTGGAGGCTCAGGCCAGGTACCTCTCTGTCTGTAAAAGCTCAGGCAGGAGCAGAGCTTGACTAATGGTGTCCCTCACCCCAACCCCTCACCCCCACCTTTCCCCTCCCCTCTGCCTCCCCTCTGCTCCCTGGTCCTGCTCTAGGTCAGAGCCACCCTGCCCTAGAGCGAGGCCCTCAGAGACGGCTGCAGTGGACGTGGCTGGGCCGGGCTGAGGTGCAGTTTGGGGACCAGACCCTGCACGTGTCCACCGTGCAGATGTGGCTGCTGTTGAATTTCAATCAGACAGAGGTGACTGCTGCCTTGGCTCCGCCACTTTATCGCTGTTCCTTTCCCAAACTTCGATATGCTTTTTGTCCTCCCTCCCCACCTCTTTCCCTTCACTGTCTGCTCAGGAGGCCCTGACTGACCCTGTTTCTCCTCACCAGGAGGTGTCAGTAGGGACCTTGCTGAAGAATTCTGACCTCTCCCCAGAGCTGCTGCTCCAGGCACTTCTGCCCCTCGCCTCTGAGAATGGCCCTTTGACACTGCACAAGGGTCAGGACTTTCCACATGAGGGTATGTCATTGGGGGCTGGGCTGAGCCTCTGCTCGGAGGGCAGGAGGTAGGGGTGCCCCTAGGGAAGGTAGTGCAGTAGGGAATGAGGAGAATGGAGTCCTCTAAGCCCCCACTTGTCTCACTCTCCCTCTTCGGGTACCTGACTGAAAGTGGATTCCAGGTGTGCTGCGGCTTCGGGAGCCTGGGCCGCAGCCCAGTGGGGAGGCTCTGTGGCTGATACCTCCCCAGACGTACCTGAATGTAGAAAAGGATGAGGGCCGAAGCCTGGAACAGAAGAGGAACCTCTTGAGCTGTCTTCTTGTCCGTATTCTCAAAGCCCATGGGGAAAAGGGCCTCCACATTGATCAGCTGGTTTGTCTGGTAGGTAGGGAGGGGACCATGAGGTTGGGGAACGTAGTCATGGTTGGGGCAGGATCGTCATGAGGGAAGGTAAACTCCCTCAATAGGAGAGCTCTGTAGGGTGACATTTCCCTCTGAGTTTTCTATTCCTGATAGGGCAGGTAGGAAGAAAGGAGAGACACGACATGGTTTACTGTATGTCAGGCCCTGTCCTAAGAGTTTGCATGAATTAAATCTTTTCATCCTCACAACAACCCTATGAGATAGATGTTATTATCCCCATTTGATAGAGAAGAAAAGTAAGGCACAGAAAAGTTTAGTAACTTGTCTGCAGTCACACTGCTAGTGAGTGGCAGAGCCGGGCTTTGAACCCAGGCAGGCTGGCTCCAGAGAACTTGCACTGCCTGCCTCCCAAGGGTAAAAATGGCCTGCCTGTTTGCCCTCCTCCCTCCCAGGTGCTGGAGGCCTGGCAGAAGGGCCCCAATCCCCCTGGAAGCCTGGGTCACACTGTTGCTGGGGGCATGGCCTGTACCAGTACAGACGTTCTCTCTTGCATCCTGCACCTCCTGGGCCAAGGCTACGTGGAACGGCGCGACGATCTGCCCCAGATCCTGGTGTATGCCACCCCAGAGCCCACAGGGCCCTGCCGGGGGCAGGCAGACATCCCCTTCTGTGGCAGCCGGAGCACTGAGACATCCAAGCCTAGGTAGCCACCCCGCACACCCCTGCCCCCACTGCCAGGGCCCCAAGTCAGTGGAGAGGCCTGGGCTCTCTGGGAGAGATGGGTCTGCAATGAGATGGGACGGGCTTGTACCACCAAAGCCGGGCCCTTGTGAAAAAACACTGTCTTTCTCTGACTAGTCCCACTCTCCCCCACTCTGCTGGTCCTCATTCTGGCTCCTGAGCCACCACCCCTTCTTTGCCTTCCCAATCAAGGGTCCGACTGTCCTCATCCTCCTAGAGCCAGCCCTTAGCAAGGGACCCAGACACACCCACTCCTTTATTGATGCCTCTCAGTCTAAGCAGGCACGAAATATCCTGTAAAAATGTGTTGAGTGCTAACTGTGTGCACTCTGCTCCGTGAAATACACCAACTCAAGTGTTCAAGAGGCCTGTTCTGCAGAGGAATTTGCCAGCACCCCTGAAGCTTTTAACAGCAGACCCAGATCACCAGAAGTTATGACATTACTTTTCATGTCAGCTATTTACATTGTGGGTAAAATGTGTTCCCTAGAATAATCTTTCCCAAACTTTAACAAGGGGATCTTGTTAAAAATGCAGATTCTGGTTCAGTAGGTATGGGGTGGATCATTTCAAACCAGCCCCAATGAAACCTACGCTGCTGGTCCACAGGCCACACTTTGAGAAGTAAGACTGTGGACCACTGTTTCTCACCAGAGGTGCTGTTGGTATTTTGGGTGGGACTTACAGTGGGACTGTCCCATCCACCATGGGTCAGTTAGCATCCTGACCCCTGCCCACTAGATAACCAGTAGTGCCCCCAGTCATTGCAACAGCCAGCCCCAACCCCGCATTTCCAAACACTTCTATGGAGGAGCATGATCTGACCATGAACACTTCTATGGAGGAGCATGATCTGACCATGGGTTCGGGGTGGTTATCTTCAGGC
>PVKH010046203.1:0-10420 GCA_004027955.1 Chaetophractus vellerosus
ACAGCTATATGTGGCTAGTGGCTACCATATTGGGTAATGCCGCTCTATACTGCTAAGAGGGAAAAGGCTGACAAGTGAATGGCACCAAGATAAAACCAGAACAGCTTCCTTGGTTTTTGTCCAGTGTACACACACACAGCTGGGGTCCAAATAGGCAAAGGCCTCGGCCTTTCCTCTGATTTCATTCCATCTGAAGAGTCAATTTCACCTCGATTAAATACAGAGAAAGGGAGGATCTTAAAATCTATAGGCCTCAATAGTATTCGCAAAACAGAGCCTTGATTTGTCTGTCCATCCTGCTGGGAACGCTGCGGAAGGCACTGATATTAGTGGGACTAATGATGAACATAATCATAGGCCATCCTCATCCCATCATATACGATGCTCCCAGGGAATCCAGAATTTCTAAATAAAAGCTATTTCCACTGGAAATATCCTTCTATACAGGGATCTTAAGACCTCAAAGCCTTACCTCTAACATGTTATTGTTCTTAATGCAAAAAAGGAGGAGGCCCAAAGCAAAAACCGACTGGACAGGTAAGTGGATAGGTAAATAACTTGAGGGCAAGGACTGTATCTTCCACAGCACCTGGCACAGTTCTTTGCACATAACAGATACTCAGGAAATGTTTGTTAGTTCTTCTGAAGACGTTTTGTTTTGATAACTCATATTCTGTAAAAATTAAGTTTCAGGAAACTGAAATAATATAAAGGTGAATTCTTAACCTCGGTATGGCCTTTCTATTATCAGAGAGTATTTGAACTCAGAGGTACCACTCAGCATAGTTACTCATAGATCAGCAATGCAAATATCATAAAGAAGTATGACTTTGTGGGTAAAAGAGATTCGCTTCTTTGCTTAGGATTGCAAGATGGTACAATTCTTTTAGAAAACAATATGAACGTTTGTACCAAAAAGTCTTTTTTTAAAAAAAAAGATTTATTTATTATATATCCCCCCCTTCTCCCCCTTCTGCTTGTTCTCGCTGTGCTCATCTTTGCATTCTTCCGTGTTTGCTTGTCTCCCCCCGCTGCGGCGACCCACCGAGTCAGCTCACCGTGCGGCGGCCTGCCTGCTCACGGCGGCTTGCCCTGCCCACGGCGGCTTGCCTTCTCAAAGGAACCGAACCCAGGGCCTCCCACGTGGTAGACCGGAGTCCTACCAATTGGGCTACAGCCGGCCCTCCTGTATCAAATGTCTTTGATCTATTAGTTTTGTGCCTGAGACTCCATCCTAGTGAAGTTAATTTAAATACTAGGAAAATGTATATATAGGATGTTCATCTCTCCGTTAGTTATAGCATTGAAAAAAATGGAAACAACCTAAGAATCAAACAATAGTATTAATGATTAATAAATGACAATGATTAATAACTTATTGACCAGATAGAAAAAACTATTGTGTAACTATTACAGAAGAGTTTTTATACATGCAGGAATGTTCACTATATAATATTAAGTAAAAACTACAAGAGAGAAAAATGTTGGGAGGTAATACACCAAGATACTAAGAGTGATCACTTTTGATGGTGCAATTAGAAGTATTTTTCCCTCTCTTTTATCCCTTATACTTTTCAAATCTACTTAGTGCAAATAATATGAAATACATATTAATATGTAATATGTGGTTTTGATACAAATTGCTTCTTTTTAGAGCTAATTCTGACCACCAGAAATGTAGGACAATAGTCACACTTCCAGGAAGCTGAAAGTTTGGAGAAAGCCAAAACTCCAAGATGACCTGTTTTGTGTCTTGTTCATCTTTTTGGCAGAGAGTGGGCATTCGGGAAGGACTTACCATGTACCCAATCAAGCATCTTGATTTTGATCAATAGGCTTAAATACCAAAGTTGGGGTTGTTTTGTTTGTTTGGTTGGTGGTGGTGGTTGTTGTTGTGTGTGTGTGTCTGAATAAGTGAAGACTGGACAATGGTGAGTTCCAAACTGACAAGTTCCAAAACTTTTAACACAAAAATATATCTCAATTTTGTGTGTATTGCTTTTTTTAAAAAAGCATATTGTGAAAGAGAAATATTAGCCCTTTCAGGAAAGCAACGGTGGGATTAGACCAGGGCTATATTTATATCATGTGAAACCTTATGCTTCAGCATAAATAAGTCTTGCGTCTTCGACACCTCCCTGTGACAGAACTTTGATTATTTTCTGCCCAGGTGATTTTAAAAGCGTATCAGTGTAGGACATAGGTAAGAAGAAAAAGAAAACAGCAAATGGGAGACAGGGAAGTGTGAGGGAAGTTCAGAAGTAGTTGTACAGGTGATGCAGTCACTGTGACAGTGTTTGAGGATGCAAATTCTAAGAAATGCAAACCTCACTGCACAAGGCTTTGAACACAATAGACAATCAACAAGTATTTAATGAATTACATGTGCAGGGGGCTCATATTTCATCTGCTAAGAATATTTGTTCTTTAGGAGTTTTTCTTCAAGTGGAACTTGCTATTTATAGCAAAGGATAATTTAAAGAATAGCAGCTAGAAAGGAGTTAAAGATTGTAGAAAAATGTGAGAAGGGTATAAACACAGTCTTTTCCTGGAGGATTTGCCATTTAAAACTGCAACTGTTTTTAACGCCAGGAATCCTTGGTGGCCAGTGCCTCAAGCAAGCAAAGAAGCTGCCGAGAGCAGGGTTCAAATGCTCCCTGAGGGCATGGCTTGTATCTTTCCACTCATTATAGAATCAAGCCACAAGAGCCAGTTGCCTGAGTCCATTGCACTGCCCATCAGAGAAAAAAAGAAGAGGCAAGAGAATCTAAAGAGTAGAAAATTGAAGGCACCTGTACAGTGATTACATTTAAAAGATCTAACATTTTTAAAAATTCGTGCCACATTTGAATATGAAGAGAAGAGCTGGAGAACATATTGTAGGACAGTAACTAGACTGAGGAACCAATGGAAGCCTACCTTGAATGGAATTTCCTGCATAGTGTCCTTGGAAGCATGGAACAGAGGAGGATTTTCTGGTTCTCTCACAGTTGGTTACAATAATACCAAGAAGATCACTCTTTAATTGTTTCTCTTAAATTCTCCTGCACCCCTCATCTATGTCCCTGGGGGTAATGCAATGATTGTCATAATTAGCTATAACATTTCAAAATCAACTTTAACTTAATCAAACATACTTGAGTAGGAAAAATAAGACCGTCAGGGCCAGCGATTCTAGAGTGTGGTCTCTATTCTACAACTTAATTTTGTGTTCTTGGCAGCCATTTAACCTCAGTTTCCTTACGTAGAAACAGAGGATCAGTGCTACTCACTTCCAAGGATTGTTGTACACAGCAGCCCAGGGGCTGGCACATAGTAACCACTTAAGGCATTTCAGTGGTTAGTGTAGGCTCAACAAATAATATGCTTCAGGTTTTTTATTTGCCATCAATATAGGTCCTTGCCATCAAAATCAAGGCGAGACCAAAAGACAGACAAACGTAATGTTACTTACAAGCAAGTCTAGGCAAAGGGAAGGAAGGAAGGAAGGGAGGGAGGGAGGGAGGGAGGGAAAAGAAAATTAAGTGACAGGAATCTAGGGAAGAAGGTGGTCATAGGGGAAAGCCACTCTCAGACCGACTTAATTTGATCGTCACTACAATTCTGTGATGAAAGCAGGTGATCAGTATCTTTCACAGACTGGAAGCACGGGGGAGCCCAGCTCCATTTCAGCTGCTGTAAAATGAAGTAATGGGATTAGGTCATTTCTGAAGTTTCTTTCAAGTCTGTAATTCTATTATTCTTCGACTTTCCTAAAGTAAATCTACGAGTTAATGTGAGATATGATAATAGAACTCATATTTCTTGATTCTCAGCCCAGGCCAGAAGTACTTGGGAAGCAGGAGAATCTTGCTTTAAAGGAAAATGAAAATTCCAGCTGTGCAGAAATGTCCTGCTTCCTTTTCCACTTGAATCATTTTCATACAGGCTTAAGATCTCAATACAATGGCTTTGGCAATGTGCAGTCAAGTGTACACATGCCTGAAAATCAATTTCCATCTTCAGACATCAAAGCACTTTCACTCTGTTGTAATTGCACCTAATTCCTACGCGTTTACTGGTATTTATTCAGTTCTCGTTCTGGCTTTTCCACACTCAAGTTTTTCACCGGGCCAGAAGAAACACAGCTGTTTGGCTGTCCTTTATTTCTTTTTTAGTTGTTTACTCTACTAAAATAAGTCAAATTTGCTTTCCAAAATAAACACTTAAAATTGGAGTTCCACTCTTCTGTCAAAAGACAAAACAGGTACCTTAGCAGAAGAGCAAATTACAGACTTAGAACACTAATGGCAGAAACCACATATTTATATTTGTGGGTTCATCAGTGTGTACACAAATATACGCTATGCCTCTGATCTACTTTATGGTTGACTTCTTTAGACTCCTATATAATCTGAAGTCCAAAGTGGCCTCAGCTCCCTGAAGACCTCAGAGACTTATTCTGTTCCAAGAGACAATGCCATAACAATGGCATGTTTGCCTGGTTACAAGCACTTCCACAGAGGCCACTACATTCCTGGCAAGGTTTTAGCAGGCACTGAATCTGAAACAACTCTACAATTTGGTTCTGGGTGACACTGTCAGGGTGAAATATGCCTGCCTGACTGTTTTAAATGTCATATGAATTGTATTTGTATTAAAGGTTAAAATAAAGTATGGAAATTACTTTCAGATGTGCTAAGTCATTTAAAATATCCATTGCTTTACTATATGTATTAGATTATGTAGCATTTTGACATTATTGATGAATTCCAAAAAGTAATATTGGATTATGTTTGTAAACTGGTCTTTTCCTCTGGGCATATTAGAGGGTTTTGGATTCAGAGGTTTTACTTTTACCTGATTAAATAATGATCAGGACTTTGGGCCACATCAGTAGGATGTTGCATCCCCGCCCACCACACAGAGAAACCGCACCCAGAGAAGGGAGTTTGGACTTTTGGAGCTGGAGGCCCAGGAAGTAAGCACATGGAGGAGCTTGGTCCTGAGACAAGAGAAAAGGCCCCGGGAAGAGAAACAAGCCTTTTGCCTGATAGTCTACAGCTGACCTTGTGGCCATAGCAGAGGAGCTGAGCCCTGAGAGAAGCAAGCCCCGGGAAGAGAGGATCCCAGGAAGCCGGAACCCTCACAGATGTCAGGAGCTACTGTGCTCCAACACGTGGCAAAAGACTTTGGTGAGGGAAGTAACTTATGCTTTGTGGCCTGGTAACTGTAAGCTTCTACCCCCAAATAAATACCCTTTATAAAAGCCAACAGATTTCTGGTATTTTGCATCAGCACCTCTTTGGCTGACTAATACAGATTATAGGCACTTTGATGTGTGGAACTTGTTCTTATTGCCCTTACCTAGCACCTAAAAGAGAAGTTGGTACAGATGCTGGATAATGCGTAATGCACATAGATGTTGAGAGCAATATGACATCATAACAAATATGATATGGTAGAAAGATGCCTTGAAGATGGGTTTGGAATCTAGGTTCTTTCAGTGAAAAACTCTGAGACCCAACCAAATGATCAGTTTCATTCTATGTAAAATGGCACTAATAATAGTATCATCCTCACAGTGTTATTGTGAAGATTAAATGTAATTATGCAGAGATGTACACAGTCTTGGGCACATAATAGGTGCTCCACAGAGTTTGTTAAATCTGAACCTATTGAATTTAAAAGAACATGCTGGGGCCAGCTGTATAGCCCAGTGGATAGGGCGCCGGTTCACCACATGGGAGGCCCTGGGTTCGGTCCTGGGGGCCTCTCCGGGCAGGCGGACCGCTTGAGAAGGCAAAAGTCGCCGTAGGCGGGGCAGAGCCGCCGTGGCCAGGGCAACAGCCGCCGTGGGCAGGGCAAAAGCCGCCACGGGCAGGGCAAGGCCACCACGGGCAGAGCGGAGCCGCCTTTGAGCAGAGTGGAGCTGCCCGCGGGCAGGGCATAGCTGCCCACAAGCGGGGCAGGCCGCCCGCAAGTGGGCAAGGCCACTGCTCACCAGTGAAGCTGACTCGGCGCGTCACCACAGCGGAGGGCAGGGGAGCGGAAGGAGACAAAAAGTAGAAAATAAAAAATAAATCCCCCCAAAAAAGAACATACTGAAGAATGGGCATGAGAAGTTTACTTGGAGGACTGAAATACTGAAAAGCAATGGAAAGAAATAAAGAAGAATGTATTTTGTTAGTTGGGATGAAGGAGGATGGCAGTGTCTCAGAGGTCAAAGAGGCCTGGCAGTAGAAGAAAAGAGGGCAAGCTTAGATAGCCTGGTAGGGGCTGAAGATCTTTCAACAGTGTCTCTGTATGCTTGGGGAAACCATTTTCTGTAGAAAAAATTAATAATTTGTAAAAACATATAATTAAATGGATATTTATAAAAGTATATAGATGCTATAGTGATTAATAAACCAAAAGGGATTTAAAAGTATTTCTGAATTCATGGTAGCTTTTTCTCTTTCTTTTAAAATGTTGTTTTCTCCTATAAAAATATTTGTTCATTGTAGAAAACATTGAGAACATTGAAAGCTACACACAGAAAAATAAAAATCACTCTTGAGCACCAAAAAAAGAAAAGTTGTTTGTTTGTTTTGCACAGGTCCTAGAAGGTCACAGTGGGAGTTTCTGGTCTTACAGTCAAAAGTCAAAAGTTTTGGATCCTATTATTATTTGCAATATTGATACCAACTCCTTCCCTGCCAGCCTATGGGCCTCAGCTTACCTATTATTAGTATCTGCAGTCAGAAAAAGAAAAGAGAAAAGAGAGAGAGGCTTGGGGGAGGGTATAGAAGTGAAGAGTACTAGAAAAGGTAACCAAAATGGTAGAAAGATGGACAAAAATTAGATATGACATATGAAAGCCAAAGGAGAAAATGATTGAAATAAGTAATGCCTTTACTACTTAATATCATTGAATGTTAACGGATTAAACATCCAAATCAAAAGCTGATAAATTGGATAAGAAAACATGGGCCATCATGTGCTGTCACAAGAGTGCAAATAGACTGAAAGTGAAAGGTTGGAAAAATATATTTTATGCAAATCATAATCAAAAGAGAGCAGAAATAGCTACACTGGTTTCAAACAAAACAGACTTGAAATGCAAAAAAAATGATAAGAGATGTAGAAGGCCATTATGTATTAATACAAGGGACAATCCACCGGAAGTAGTAACAGTCATAAATATCGATGCACCTAACCAGGGTGCCCCAAAATATACGAGGCAAACTATGGCAAAACTGAAAGGAGAAATAGACACCTCCACAATAATAGTTGGAGACTTCAACATACCACTCACATCAACAGATAGAAGAATTAGACAGAAGATCAACAAGGAACAAGAGAACTTGAACAATACAATAAACAAGCTGGGCCTGACAGACATATACAGAACAATGCACCCAAATCAGCAGGTTATACCTTCTTCTCAAGTGTTCATGGATCTTTTTCCAGGATAGACCACATATTGGGCCACAAACACATCTCTCAATAAACCTAAGAAGATTGAAATTATACAAAGCACCTTTTCTGATCATAATGGAATGAAGCTGGAAATCAATAAGAGGTGTGAAAGGGGGAAATTTCAAATATATGGAAGCTACATGACACACTCAAACAATCAATGGGTCAAAGAAGAAATTACAAGAGAAATTAGTAGATATCTTGAGAAGAAGGAAAACGAGAGCACAACATATCAAAATGTATGGTTACAGTGAAGGCAGTGCTGAGAGGGAAATTTATAGCACTAAATTAAAAAAGAAGAAAGAGATAAAAATCAAAGAACTAAGTGAACAACTGGAGAAACTAGAAAAAGAACAGCAAACCAATCCCAAAGCAAGCAGAAAGAAAGAAATAATAAAGATTAGAGCAGAAATAAATGAAATCGAAAACAACAACAACAACAACAACAAAATCAACAAAACCAAAAGCTGGCTCTTTGAGAAAAGCAATAAAATTGACAAACTTTTGGCAAGACTAACAAAGAAAAGAAGAGAGGATATACAAATAAATCAAATTGGAAATGAAAGGGGGGACATTACAAATGATCCACAGAAATAAAAAGGATCATAAGAGGATATTTTGAGAAACTGTATGCCAACATATTAGACAATCCAGATGAGCACCTGTATTCAGAAAACTACAAAACACTGCTAAAAGAAATCAAAGAAGACCTAAACAAATGGAAGGACATTCCATGTTTAGGAAGACTAAACACCATGAAGACATCAATTCACCCAAATTGACTTATAGATTCAATGCAATATCAATCAAAATTCCAGCAGCTTATTTTACAGAGATAGAAAAGTCAATTACCAAATTTATTTGGAAGGGAAAGGGATCCCAAATAGCCAAAACCATCCTAAAAAAGAAGAACAAAGTCGGAGGAATTATGCTCCCTGACCTTGAAGTATATGACAAAGTTACAGTGGTGAAAATAGCATGGTATTGGCAGAAATGTAGACACACTGATCAATAGAATTGACTTGGGAGTTCAGAAAATAGACCCTCACCTGTATGGTCAACTAATTTTCTATAAGCCTATTAACTTTCCTGGGATAGAACAGTATCTTCAATAAATAATGTGGGAGAGCTGGATATCTATAACCAAAAGAAGGAAAGAAGACCCCTCTCTCACTCCCTATACAAGAATCAACTCAAAATGGATCAAAGACTTAAACATAAAAACCAGGGTCATAAGACTCCTAGAAGATGACACAGTGAAACATCTAGAAGACCTTGCAGAAGGTGGGGTCTCTTAAACCTTACACCCAAAGCACGAACAACAACAAAAAAATAGATAAATGGGCCCTCCTCAAAATTAAACACTTCTGCACCTCAAAAAGACTTTATGAAGAGGATAAAAAGGCAGCCTACACACTGGGAGAAAATATTTGGAAACTACACATCCGACAAGGGTCTAATATCCATGATACATAAAGAAATCCTACAACTCAACAATAAAAAGACAAATGACCTGAATAGAAATTTTTCTAAAGAAGAGATACAAATTGCAAAATAATACATGAAAAAATGCTCAACATCACTGGCTATTAGGGAAATGCAAATCAAAGGTACAATGAGATATCATTTCACACTACTAGAATGGCCACTATTAAAAAAAAACAGAAAACTACAAGTGTTGGAGAGGATATGGAGAGTTAGGAACACTTAGTCACTGCTGGTGGAAATGTAGAATGGTATAGCCACTGTGGAAGTCTGTTTTGCTGTTCCTAAGGAAGTTAGATGTAGATCTACCGTGTAACCTGGCAATACCACTACTAGGTATATACTCAGAAGAACTTAGAGCAGTGACACGAACAGACATCTGCACAACAATGTTTGTAGCAACATTATTCACAATTGCCAAAAGATGAAAACAATCCAGGTGTCCATCAACTGATGAATAAACAAACTGTGGCATATACACACAATGGAATATTATTCAACTGCAAGAAAAAATGAAATTGTGAAGCATATGACAACGTAGATGAACCTGGACGACATTATGTTGAGTGAAGCAAGCCTGACACAAAAGGACAAATATTGTATGACTTCACTATTATGAACAAAATATAATGAGCAAACTCATGGAGTTAATAGCTAAAATATAATTAACCACAGAAAAGAATGTTGTTAGAGAATGGAAAGCTGAGGTTTAATCTATGCAAAATTGGTAAAAAACATTTCCAAAAAATGTTTGGAAATGAATAGAAATGGTGAAAGAACAGCATAGGGTTTGTAATTAGTAGCGCCAACATATGGGTATGATTGGCATTTGTTTTGTTTTTGTTTTTGCTTTTTTTTTTTCCGGAGTAATGAAAATGCTCTAATATTGATTCAAGTGATAGATGCACAACTTGGTGATTATAACAAATGCCATTGATTGTACACTTTAGATAAATTGTATGGTTTATGAACAAAAAAAATAATAGGGTGGGTTGGGGGAAAATATACCAAATGTAAGATATGGACAGTAGTCAGTAGTAATACTTTGATGATGCTCTTTCATAATTTATTACAAATGTTTCACAACAATGCAAGGTGTTTGTGGTGGGGTGATTTATGGAAGCCTTGTATGATGCTATGCATGTTTGTTTTGTAAGTTCATAACTTTTATTGTTTATGTATGTTCGTGTAAGAATGATAAACTTCAATAAATTGTTTAAAAAGAATGCTGTCAACTTTGGGTGGTTCAGTATCCATTTGGCTGCCTTATTTTTTCTAGCAGATCATCTGAAGATTTAGAAATGAGCAACAGTGAGGTTCATCTAGCTTTAATATTTTGCCAGGCAAGTATAATGGAAGAACACCGAGGAAAGAAAGTTAAGGGAATTGGAAAAAAACAGGGAGCCATGATGGGTTATTGAATTTCAATCAGGATAGGAAGGAAGTAAAGATGGGAGCTCAGAGAGAGAGAGAGAGAGAAAGTAGAGGAATCTAT
>PVKH010046204.1:0-10421 GCA_004027955.1 Chaetophractus vellerosus
GGAATGGGGAGCCATGGTCTAATTGGTAGTTTCTCTATGCGGTGATGGAAAAATTTGGTAGTGGATGACAGTGACAATATTGTGAATGTAAATTAACATCACTGAAGTGCATATTTGAGAGTAAATAAATGGAAAATTTGGGGTGGTATATATGTTACCAGAATAAAAATTTCAAACACAGAACTGTATAACACAGAAAACCCTAAAGTAAATTATGAATTACACTTAACAGTTTAATTCTAATAATACTTTTTCATCAATTGTAACAGAAATACAACATTAAGGCAAAGAGTTAATAGTGAAAACTGCCTATGAGAGGGCTATATGGAACTCTGTAGTTTATTCAGAATTTTACTGGAAACCTACAACTTCTCTAAAAAATAGTTTAAAATGTATTTAACAAGCAAAGCAACACACAACATTAATTCAACAAAGAAAAATAATACCATGACCATGCCAATTGCTGCAGTAAAACCATTTCACAACATCTAATACATTTTCATGATAAAATACAAAGAAACACACAACAAGCCAACCAAACTAGGACTACATAGCTAGCATCATACTCAGTGGTGAAAGACTGTAAGCTTTCCCTGATAGGATCAGGGACAAATCAAAGATGCTGTTTTTGCCACTGCTATTCATCACTTCCTGGGGCAATTAGGCAAGAAAAAGAAGGTAAAGGCATCCAAATTGGAAAGGAAGAATGAAAACTATCTATTTAGAAATGACATGATTTAGATATAAAAAGCCCTTTATAATTTACAAAATATTGTTATAGCTAATAATGTCAGAAAGCTGGACAAAAGTCTGTTGTATTTCTATAACAGAAAGAAACAATCTGGAAAGAAAATTAATAAAGCAATTTCATTTACAACAGCATCAGAAAGAATAAAATACTTAGGAAGAAATTTAACCAAGAAGTGCAAGATTTGTTACCTGAAAATGACAAACCATTCATGAAACACATTGAAGGAGGGGGACCTGCAGAAGACATTTGAAAAGGAAGCTAACATTAATAAAAACTTATGAAGTTTTGTACTCACTATGGACAGGGCATGCATTGTCCCATAACCACCAGACATAACCAGCTTTTCGAGTCAGTCCTGCAGAATAAAGCGCTTGTCTACACGGGACATGGCAACAAAGTCTTGGGGCCAACAGAGAGACCTTCTTCACTTGGGTCAAAATACCAGTCCGGCACTGCCTCCTGGCAGCCTGGGTGCTGCACATGAAACTTGGTGCTCACTATTCTGCTGTGGACATGTGCCCCCTTCAGGCCACCATCAGAATCTCTGAAATTAAAATAATAATTATAGCATTATTCAGTGCTATAAATTTGCAAGTTCAAAGGAAATGGAGCTATCAAGTGACTTGATGAGACTGCATGGAGATAAGAAGAAGCAAAGTACAAGGTAAATATACAAAAGTCATTTATTTCCCCTTTCCTGCAATGAACAATGAAGTAAAAAACAAATAAATGCATTTAAATAGTAAACACATGCAATAAAATTCCTTTGGACAAAACTAAGAAAATATATAAATATATTTATCTTGAAAACTATGAAAAACTTTCAAGAAATAAAGTTACATAGATGGAGAAATATTCCTTAGTCTGGTGGTTAAACTCAATATTTTTGAGATCTATACAAAATCCCAGAAGGATATTTTGTAGATATTTATGAACTCTTTCTACTCCTAGAAAAGAGTGCAAAATGCTTAAGTAGAACAAAATTGAAGAGTCCACACTGCCTGGTTCCAATCCTTATTATAAAACTACGTTAATTAATAGAGTGTGACTTTGGTACACAGAAAAATGGAAAAGAACAATAGAGTCCATATATAGACCCATTAAAATATGCTCAAGTGAACATAATCCTTTCAACAAATGGAAAATCAACAACTGGATGGCCATATAGAGAAAAAAGTAAAGGCATAAACTTTACATCTTACACAGAAACTCACCAAAAATAGTTTCTAGACTTATGTGTAAGATGCAATATGATAAAACTTTGAGAATCCAACAGAAGAGAGAATCTGCATGAACTCATACTTGCTGGTGAATTTCTAGATGCAGCATCTAAAGAAAGAGTCATGAAAGGAAAAAATGGTGATGGGACTTTATTTAAAAAATAAAAAATTCTACTCTTTGGAAGACACTCTTAACTGAATGAAAAGACCTCAACCCTGCATTGGGAGAAAGTTTTGCAAAACACATACATCAAAAAAGGACTTGTACCAAAATATACAAAAGGCTTAGATAATTCAATAAAAAGAAAACAAATCTCAAAATTTAAAAATTGGAAAATGACTGAACAGACACCTCATCAAATTAGGTATAACTTGGCAATTAAGCACACATAAAGATACTTAACATCATTTGTCATTATTGAAAAGCAACTTAAAACAACAATGAGAGACACTCCCCACCCACTGGAATGGCTAAAATCCAAAGAACAGACAATCCAATTGCTAACAATGATGGGGAACAACAGGAACTCTCATTCCTTGCTGGAGGGAATGCAAAAGGTACAGCACTTCTGAAGACTTTTTAGCATGTCTTACAAAGGTAAATATATCTCAGCGTGTCACTCATCAATCACACTCCTAAGTAAGTACCCAAGTTTGTTTGATAACTAATGTCCACAAATAAAAACACCACCCATATATTTAGAGCAGCTTTTAGTTATAATAGCCACAAGCTAGGAGAAACCAAGATGTCCTTTACCAGGTGAATGCATAACCAAACTATGGCACAACTATGCCCTGGGATAATATTCAGCAGTAAAAAGGAAAGCACTATCCTGCCACATAAATTCATATTGTTAAAGAGAAAGAAGTTGGTCAGAAAAGGCTGCATAATGCACGGTAAGGCTATATCTGCTTGTTGCTGGGTACAATGGTAAGGACCTCTTTGTTAGCACACAACAAAACTATGTGTTCCAAGGATTCTGTCAAAAAAAAAAAAACCACAATTCAGATATCCATTAAACTGTCATTTTCTCTTCCTTTAAGATCAGAAATACAGCAGGGAAAACAGAGGGTATTAAGTGGTTACACCCAAATCTCAGCACCATAAAATGAGTTAGGCACTAGTCCAGGTGCCAGAGAGATAAATGGACAGTTAGATAAAAAGAAATATTCTTGCCTTCCTGTCTCTTACATTATTGCAATAAAAAGAAATGCAAAGACCAGCGCGCTAAGTAGTTTGACTTTCTTTAAGTCTCCAGGGTTAGAACAATTCCAGGACTCTGGTTGAGCCTTTCTTCGTTGAGAAATGTGGGTCCATGGTTCAACACCCTGCAATGTAGTTGTAGTATAAGAAGTTAGATAAACTTGATAGGATCTCTTTTTAATGAGCCTCTGTCCCCATGATGGAGCACCACCTGAATGAATACTTATGGAAAACTCCACCTAACCCTTTGCTTGCTTTCAGAAACTAAGTGCAAGATGCCAGTAACTGCAAGGCCAGTCTGAGCCACCTGCTAGCAACCACAAGACCAGCCCAAGCCAGTCCTCTCCAAGCTGGGCTCAATGTGCAAAAATACCATGTGCAAAAAGTACCAGTTGAAAGGAAAGTCCATCTGCGCATGACCAGGCTGCCTCCTCATCTCATCGCAATCTCCTATAAAAGAACTCTATTCCTGTCCCATGGGGGAGACGGGTATTTTACAAATACTTCCTTCTCCATTCTTTATCAAAGAATAACGTTTCTGCCCGGCTCTCCTTCAATTGGCTGAAGCGACTCGGGACAGGAAAGCCAGTTAAGGGGTCCAACACAAAAGTGGTCGGTAACAAAATTTGGCAAATCCACATGGACTAGCCTCAACCCTCTTCTGACCTGTAATATGTGTGGTAGTGGACAGGAGGAGGGAGGAGGTGATCCTATCTTTTGGTATCCAATCATTTAGGCCCCCTCTATTTTTTTTTTTTAGGAGGTACCAAGGGATTGAACCCAGGACCTCGTACATAGGAAGCAGGTGATCAACCACTGAGTTACATCCACTCCCCAATGAGTTGGTTGTTCTGTTTGTTTTTTATTTTGTTTAGTTATTGTTTTTCTTTTTAGGAGGTACCCAATATCTAAGCCAGGACCTCATACATGGGAAGCAGGTGCTCAACCACTTGAACTGTATCTGCACCCCAGGCCTCCTGAGTTTGCAAATAGACATCAGTGGCCATGCTCAGTCCTTTCTGAGCTCATCCTCTTTCTGAACAATGGTCAGCAGAAGGCTGTCTGGTATGTTTTTGGTTCAGCAACAGAACAGGTAAAAGAGAGCGCTAAAGGAAGACAAGTGGGGATGCCTGGCTGAAGGGAAATCGGTCCTGACACCTGAACAACAGGACTCCTGGTCTCAGAGGGAGACCAGAGGAAAGGTAATCAATGGCTGTAGAAAAGCTTTTATATCACTGGGGGTGGGCCTGGACATCCTATCTTCCTTCCTGTCTTCCTTGTCACCTCTCTGGCCATACTGGCTCCTGTCTCCTCACTCAGGTATTGACTCAATCCTTTCCAATCCACTGGTCTTTGACAGCTCTGGGGAATACTCTAGCCCCCTCAATGGTGCTCTCAAAGCTCTCTGGTCAACACCAGGAGGAGCCATCCCACCACCAAAGGAGACCACGAGTATTACATGCGAACCCCACATTACATATACTCTACATCAACAGGTAATGGCCCAGACACTCTTCCCTTCCCTGCCTGGGAAGAATCTCACAGAAAGGTCCTGCCTCCTCTCACCACTACAGCTCTTAGGTGAGCCTCATAAATCAACAACTTTGGTGGCTAAGAAGGATAAACCCTGAACCATTCCCTCTCCCCATTTAAGGAATATTTTGCAAGGAGAGGGAAGTTCACTCCCAGAAGGGTTAGACAGGACCTTAGAAAACCAGGAAACTCTTAAGGAGTCTTTCCCCAGACCATCCCGAGATTCACACCTTTCATAAAGGCACTGGGGATTCTTTTTTTGTTATCACTGCCCCCGGTGTACAGTAGGTCTCTAATCCTCTGGGAGTTGACTGCCCAATAAACCCTCTTGCAAAATGGTCTTAGTATCAAGCTGAGCAGGTAAGAAACCTCATCTAGGCAAAATCATGTCAGATTTACATCCCCATGAAGCAGGGAAAAACTCCCCTCAGGAGCCAGCTGGGCACCAGCCAGCACACCTTATTGCCCTACAGCAATCCCTCCTCCCGGGAGCTGGCTGTGCACCAGCTCACACATCCGACTGCGTGGAGGTTCTCCTCTCCCTGGAGCTGGCTGGGCTGAGCTCCAGGACACACACTATTGCCAACTGCTTTCCTCTCACCCTTAATAGACTGGGCGCCTGTCTGCCCACCAGATCAGCCCCCACCATGGTGCAAATCTGTGGTTTTCCTCTCCTCTGTTGCCCTGTGGACAACAGCATGCACACCCAATTGCCAGTGACTCCCCTCCCACTGGGACCTGGCTGGGTACCAGCACACAAACCAGTCTGCCCTCCCTATAATCCTACCACACTCCCCACTCTCCCTGAGTCACCTGGGCAAACATGGATAGGAGTAAAATGGCAGAAGGGAGATTGTTGCTTGTCCAGTTTTAAGTAGAGAACCAGAAGAAGACAGGAACTTCTTGGCTGCCATAGCAGGCTGAAATCATAGATTGCACCAAAAGTTTGTCTGTTATCATATCAGTATAGATGTTAACAGATTTTCCTTCAGAAAGAAAGCAGGCTCAGGGAAGAGCATAGGGTTCACCATGTTGGGAAGAAAAAACACTGTGGAAGCCTACCTCATTGAATTAGTTCATAGTGAATGGTAACCACATCCTCCTTGAAATTTACAATCAGAATTTCTATCATAAGAATCATTAGCAAATAGAATGGCATCTGGATTGGTTAAAGGAGCAGGTATGGAGTCACTAATTGGGAAGTTACCAATTTACAGGCATGGGGTTCCCCCTCATTGGATTCCCAAGAATTGGTTATATAATCAGTGACTCCCAATTATTTCCTGTTATAAAGGAGGATTCTGATTAACCTATGTGAATACTTACATTGCCATTAAAATATAATATCAATTAGCATCTACAAATTCTGGAGGGGTCAGGCATGGAGATAAATATGTTTTCTGAATAGTGTATAGTTTAAGGGAAAAGAGTACAGAATTCCCTGTATTGAGAAAAGAGAACAGTAATAATTAGCAATAATCCAAAAAAAAACTATAATCATTCTTTACCAGTTCATTTAAGTCTTGTTTCACTTGATCTTGCACTAGCAATCTCATGAGCTCATCAGCTTCTTTGCTAGAATTCTGGACATCTTGACTCAATCCAGTGGTAGGCTTTCAAAGTTATTTAGTCAATGTCTTTAGAAGCCTGTGTCTCAGAGAACTTGGCAGAGTCCTTTCCCATAGGTCTCTGAGATAATTTTTTTGTTGAAGATGAAGCACACTGGCCTGGAGCTGATTGCAAGTGTTTTCAGGGAAGCATCAGAATAAAAACCGTTGATGACAAAAAACGTTAATGGCCATAGGCAACTTATTACTGTTTTACAAAAGTGAATGATCTGATGAGAGTTCATTATATATTATTTTAAGAATAACTGAATTTATGAAAAGACACTATTGCCATCCAATATCAGGTATACAAGTACTTGGACATCTCACAGACAGTGAAGGTATTGAAAATTCTCTAAGACCTTTATATAACTTCTAAAATGTTTACTTTAATAACATTTTTTATTCTAGTAATAGAAGAACTTGTAACACTGATATAAAGATAGCAATCAGCAGAGGTTCTAAAGAGAGGGAGAGGGAAGAATAGATGTAACATGGGGCATTTTGGGGACATGGGAATTGTTCTGCATGATATTGCAATGACAGATACAGGCCCCTTATACGTTTTGTCAAAACCTATAAAATTGTACAGTATGAAGTATAAACGATAATGTAATTTATAGACCATGTTTAGTGGAAATAGTTCAATATTTGTTCATTAATTTTAACAAATTTACCACACTGAAGTTATAATTAATAGGGGAAAACGTGAGAGGAGGGGGGAGAAGATATACGGCAATCCCATATACTTTTTATGTAATTTTCTGTAATCTAAAACTTCTTTAGAAATAAAGTAAAAAAATAAACAAATACTTAGGCAAACACCAGAATACAAAGAAATGAGGTAGCATGATTGCAAAATATAGCGATTTTAAAGGTGGAAGCTTTATTCTCTAAAACAATAAAGGATGATAAGGTCAATATAAAGCATAAATTATTCTAATAAGATACAGAATGTTTGCCATCTAATCAAGTTACTCAGTTAAGAAAAACCTTTTATAATTTCTTAAAAGCAGGCCAATAATCTTAAAGGACTGAAGTAACATGGCAAGTGTTATATCCAAACAGCAGGTGACTTTAAATTGCTAGGAAAACCTCCTGACTCCTTAGCTGGTTCTTTCTCCATCTCTCCCTTTCTTAGTGTAGAGCTGGACTGTGCTCCCAGTGCAGTTCCTTGCTCTTGGTAACAGAGCAGACAGAGTAACAGTCATGTACATACTTGGATGCAGGTATACCTGGACCAATCTCTCTGGTGGCAGCCTGGAAGCCTGAATCAGGACACTTGTCTCTGACTTGATATCCCAGACATTAAATCACCACCCCAGAATCCTCAGGATTGGGGAATGAACAATGGACTAGAGTAGACTTACATTTATTCTACTACAGACTTATTGTTATTCTAGCAATGGAAGAACTTTTATCATTGATGTGGAGGCAGTGGCCACCAGAGGTTCTGAGGAAAGGGAAAGGGAAAAATAGGTGTAATATGGGGCACTTTTGGGACTTGGGAATTGTCCTGAATGACATTGCAATGACAGATACAAGCCATTATATATCTTGTCATAACTTACAAAATTGTGTGGGAGAGAGTGTAAACTACAATGTAAACTATAGTCCACTCTTAGTGGCAATGCTCCAAAATGTGTTCATCAATTTTAACAAATGTTCCACACTAATGAAGGACATTGTTAATGTGGGAAAATGTGGGAGGGGTAGGGAGCAGGGCATATGGGAATCCCCTATATTTTTATGTAACAGTTATGTAATCTAAGTATCTTTTGAAAAATTTTTAAAAGTATACATATTTTAAGAAAAGATGTCAATTCTACCAAAACTGATTTACAGATTCAATGCAATCCCAATAAAAATCTCAAGAGCATTTTCTTTTTCAGAAATTGAAAAGCCAATCATCAAATTTATATCATCAAATTTATTTAGAAGGGTAGGGGGTCCCAAATTGCCAAAAATGTCTTTAAAAAAGAAGAACAAAGTTGGAGAACTCCCACTTTCTGACTTTAAGACAGTGGTAAAAACAGCATAGTGCTGTCATAAGGACACAGATTGACCAATGTGAACCAAATTGAGAACTCAGAAGTTGACCCTCACTCACATCTACAGTCAAGTTATTTTTGACAAGGCAGTTAAGCCCACCCAGTTGGGCCAGAACAGTCTATTCAATGAATAGTGCTGGGGGAACTGGATAGCCATATCCAAAAGAAAGAAAGAAGACCCCTATCTCACACCTTATACAAAAATTAACTCAAAATGGATCAAGGACTTAAATATAAAAACAAACATAAAACTCCTAGAAGAAAATGTAGGAAATGTAGGAAAACATCTTCAAGATCTTCTGGTAGGCAGTAGTTTCTTAAACCTTACGCCCAAAGCACGAAAAACAAAAGAAAAAATAGATAAATGGAACCTCCTCAAAATCAACACTTTTGCACCTCAAAGGACTTTGTCAAAAGGGTGTAGAGGCAGGTGACTCAAGGGGAGAAAATATTTCACAATCACATATCTGATAAGGGTTTAATATCCATGTTATATAAGGAGATCATCCAACTCAACAATAAAAAAAAATGAAGTATCCAATTAAAACATGGGCAAAAGACTTGAAAAGACAACTATCCAAAGAAAAAATACAAATGGTGAAGGAACACATGAAAAGATGTTCAACATCACTAGTGATTAAGGAAATGCAAATCAAAACTACAATGAGATATAATTTCATACCTATTAGACTGGCTGCTATTAAAAAGTCAGAAAACTGTAAAAGTTGGAGAGGGTGTGGAGAAATAGGAATGCTTGTTCACTGTTGGTAGGAATGTAGAATGGTACAGCCACTGTGGAGGGCTGTTTGGCAGTTCCTGAGGAAAGTGAATATAGACCTGCCATGGGACCCAGCAACATCATTGCTAGGTATATACCCAGAAGAACTGAGAGCAGTGACATGAATAGATATCTGCACACCGAGGTTCATAGCAGCATTATTCATGATAACCAAAAGTTGGAAACAACCCAGGTATCCATCAGCTGATGAATGATTGATAAACAAATTGTGGAGTATGCACACGATGGAATATTATGCGGTGGTAAGAAGAAATGAAGTCCTGAAACTATGACAACATGGATGAACCTGGAGGACATTATGTTGAGCAAAGTAAGCCAGACACAAAAGGACAAATACTGTATGATTTCCTTATTTTGAACTATATTTACTATGTGAAATATAAATACATCATGTGAAATATGAATATGGGTAGAATTGTATATATAAGACCATTTTTCTCTGAAGCTGAAAAAAATGTAAGTTAATACTACAAAATGTTATTATCAGACCAAAAAAATCATTATACTAAGTGAAGGAGACCAGAGAGTACTATGTATTGTATGATTCCATTTATGTGAAATGTAAATATAAATCAATATATAAAGATGACATGGTTATGTTGATCTGAAGAAGGAATGCTAAGAGCTGTGGAGTCTTTCTTTTTGGAGTAATGAAATTGTTCTAAAATTCTTGAGATGATTAATGTACAACATAATGATTATGATAAAAGCCATTGATTAAACATAGAATAGCCAGAAAGAGCAGCAATGTACAGTGGGGGAAGCATACAGAGATTGAGAGGTGAGGAATTTTGTTTGTTTGTTTTGTTTATTATTATTATTGAAATAATGAAAATGCTCTAATAATGACTGAAGTAATGAACACACAACTATGTGATTATACCAAATACCATTGATTGTATGTATACTTTGGAAGAATTGCATGCCTTTCGAATTGATTTGTTTAAAAAAAGAAAAGAAAACAAAGCTTAACTATCTGGAGCAAAGAATTACAACTTGAAATCATTTAATATAGCACAAGAACTGTGAGTAAATACACTTTCCTGTGTGAGAAGGGACATCTGGATCCATGTAAGCAGGGGAATTCACAAGGCCATGTGTGAATGCTGAGGACAAGCCACATGGTAAGAAATGACAGGAGATAACCCTACACTTTCACTTCAGGATGTTCTTCAGGATAACTGTTAGGCTGAAATTCAGAAGGAGAGCATGCTCACACACTGATCTGCAAAGACTGGGAGAGGAGTTTTTCTTTG
>PVKH010046205.1:0-10420 GCA_004027955.1 Chaetophractus vellerosus
GTCCTCCATGTTTTTGCGGGCTGCCGGCTTCCGCTTTCGCGGGCAGCAGCTCCGCTTTTCAAGGGTGACCTTGCCATGCCCGTGGGGGCTCAGCCCTGCCCATGGCGGCTTTTTGCCTTGCCCACAGCGGCTCTGCCCCTCCCACGGCAGCTTGCCTTTCTCAAGGCCGTCTGCCCGCTCGGAGAGGTCCCCAGGAACCAAACCCGGGGCCTCCCATGTGGTACACCGGCGAGCTCTTTATCCACTGAGCTATCTAGCCGGGCCCATTGTGGGCTGTTTTAACAGAGTTATAACTTTCACTTAAAATGGCCAGTGGCTGCTCTGTTTAGATTTTTTCAAGTATTCTTTTGTTTTGATGACGAACTAGAAGCAGTGGGTATATTGATCTGATCAGGCAGTAAAAGGGAATGCTCAAATTTTAAAATATGCCCTGGCCAGCTCTGGTATGGGGTGGAAATGAAATAAAGGAAGGCAAAGGTGACTTGGAGAGGGATAGGGCAAGCCAGAGGGGGTGGAGGGAGATCAGGCGGTGACAGTAAGGAGGCACTGAAGAAATGATGCAGGAACCGCCTCCTACGCAGCTCCTCTCTGTCGTTCTGAGTCTTGGGCCAAAGGTGATGAGGAGTTAAATGGAGGGATAGACGGCTGCCATATTTGGCACAGTCGTCCTCAGACCACAGTCAAGTGGGACGATTGCCAGGCTGTTCTCCAGAGCTGTGCTGCCAGTCATGGCACAGCTCACTCTTCGCAAGACTGGCCAACACCAGGGGAGTGGTTTGGGAGAACAACCTGGCTACTGAGGAGAAAGAGTGAACAAATATATTTTAAAGCAGGCTAATAAATATGTTGGGGGTGGGGGGCGGGTGATAGCTAAGGTTTCCATATGTAACTGATTTAATACTCCAAGCCAGATTAAAGGCAGAATAAGGGTAGGGTGGGGCATAAACCTGCATAGAAGTGTCTAGAACAGAGCACTTTAACTTTTTGTTTCGATCATGGGCTTCTTTAATAATCTGAAAAAAAAAAACCAAAACTGTCGGAACCTCTTTCCAGGAAATGCACACACACACACAGCGGGTTACTATGTTTCATAGATAATTTCATGGAGTTCATGGGCTTTCTGAAATTCATTTATGGACCTTTTGATTCGAGGTTAGGAATCCTGTTACTTGGATGTAGGGAGAATTCGGCAACCTGTCTGCTCTTCTGAAAGCTAGGATTCTTCCCTTCAACCAGAGATAAAAGAAGACTTTCTGACCTGTGCGGTCTTGGAATGGAGGTTTGGGAGGGAGAGCAGGTGGAGGTGAACTGTAAATCAGTCAGCACGAAGGGAAAGCACCAGCAAACGAGAGGTTGACCAGTGTTGCTTGGTGTCCCCATGCAGATTGTTAAAATAACTAATAATAAACTTTACAGTATTAGAACAGGTCCCAGTTATGCCTCAGTGCCAGAGATTATGCTTCTTCCAGGGTCTGACCTTGAGAGTCAAATGATACAATTTCTCAGCTGTTTTGGCCAATACTTAGAGCAGACAGATACCTCTCAAAATGGATGTTATTAAAGGGGAAAAAATGGTAATGTTATGGACAGATTCTTCCATTTGCATTACAGACACATAGTGGATGTGGGGAAGCTCCGAGTCTCAGTAAGATGTTGGATTAAATAAGCCTTGCTGCCTGGATGACCTGCAGACACGTTGTAACACTTAACAGAACTCCTTGCCGCCTCTGAAAGGCATTTAAACTGTCAGCCCTTTAAATAGTCATCTCTAATGTGAAAATTTTGGGTGAAGCCAATTTAGCTTAATTTACCAAGACATCTTTTCATTCTGAGGGGTGGGGAGCAGGGCTGGAGTCCATTGGCAGTGCCTCTTTTCAGAACGTTCTGGAACTCATGGGACCCTGAATAGCTTCTGTGGGTCACTGTGGCATTTGTCAAGGAAAAGCGATGCCACCCCCCTTCTACCGCCCATTCTTGCTCTGGAAGAAAGTACCATTCATGCTGCCATTCCAGTAGATGCAGGAACCATATCAGAAAGCGGTTCCTCTTGCATTTCTGGAATGGACAAAGCACTGACCATTGGCTCCATGGAGGGCGGGGTGGGGTGGGGAGAAACTATTGTTCTGAAAGCCTGACTGGGGCTGCAGATGGAAGGGCTTGTTCGAGGACAGCAACATCTTTGTGTTGCAGTGAGTGGTTTTACTTTTTAAAAAAAAATCCCCTTGAGAGGGAAATCTGTGATTACATTTTTTTTTCTCTGCACAGGTGCTAGAATGCATTGCGCAAATACAAACATATCCCACTTCATGAGAAAATTTGGAAGTCATTTTCCTTCCATCTGTCTGAAGTAGACTGTGCTCTAAAACCGGCCATCCACCCACCCATTCTCCCACGCACCCTCTCGGTGACAAGGAGGAGATGGGATTGTAAGGGGGGGGGGGAAATATATATATATATATATAAAAACCCCGCAAGGCATTTAGAAAGATGGCTTATTAGTATCATTTGGACAGCTATGAATAACACATGATAGCTTCTGGGGCTTCGTATTATTAACAGAAGTGTAGCCTTAATTTTCCTCCTCTTCCCTTTCCTCTCCCGATATCCCCTTATTACAGATGCCTTTCTCCTTCCAGTTCCCGAGTCCTTGCTGAACCTGAATATTCTTTGATCACAGATCATTTTCATGTCCACAGTGAGCTCCCACCCACGCTAGGTAGGTAAGCAGTGTTCCTTCAGAACAGGGACGGGAGCCTGCTTCCAGAGGAGCTTGCAGCTGGAAGCGCTCACAGTCAGACAATCAGAGGCCCAGCAGGGCACCTTCCGAGCACAGCTGCGCAGCTCCCTCGCGCTCTCCAAGGCACTGCGCCCTACGTGCGGATTCCAAGCTACATTTAACACAATTGCCCATCAGCACTTAGGAAGCAGTTACCACAGAAACCCAGCAGAGACCAATTAGTCACATGATTAAATTAATTAAAATAACTCAGGGCATCTGCCATCTTGCTGCTTCTGCTACAGATAGCGTATGACCCAGACAGCACTGTAATTGGTTAGCTCTACTGTTGTGTCTCCTGATCCTAGACTTGTCTTCTTACCATGAGAGGGGGTAGTCTTGATTTGTTTTTCTTTGCCTCAGACCTCTCTTGGGTTGTTTAGGAAGATATTCCTTCCCTTTAAGCCAGGCCGTATCAAATTTACAAAGCATCAGATTTAATAAACAATGCGATTTGTTATATTGGGGCTAAGAGGATTGGGAAACATTTTTCAGTTGCACAGTTGAAGACTTTTGGAGGTTTTTTTTTTAAATGACGGCTTGAACAATTTGTGCAGAGGGTGCTCTGTAATATGCATTTACACTTGACCTGAGAATTTGGTGGCAAGGAGGGGAAGCCAGACCATGGCTCTCCTTGTTAAAGTAATAGGGGTGTTATAACGGGGCACCAGCAGCCTCTGTTAGAAGATGGTCCTGAGCCAGGGCTGGTGTCTAATGATCCCGCTCAGTGGCTTGTCATTGTTAAAAGGCAGAAATGCACACTCTGAGGCTAAACCAGTAAATCAGCACTTTGTCCTTGATACACTGCGTGACCTAATAATGGCCTCTCCAAAATTTCCATGTAGTCAAAGGTTTTCTCTCTTAGCACTGCCATACTTATACACACACATTCCAGCCTACCTGAAATCTCACAATGCTCACAGCAGCCTGGGTTCCATCACCTCAGACACTTCCTAGAGATCCCTTCTGATCCATCGCACCCAGGAGCAAATGACTGGACACAATTTGGGGGTACCAAACGAGGTTATTGGTGAGGTTTCCCAGTGCTCTTTCTTTGTGAATTGGCTTGAAGAGATGCCATGAATTAATTATATAATTCAACTGCATTAATTTGTGCTTAACAAAGCAAGTGGCACAAACTCATCGATAAGCCTTGAGTCCGAGACAGGTGAATGGCAGTTATAGAGGCAAGGGGTTGGTTGTAAATAATCAGCTCGGACCCATCTTTTGGTAGCTGTGGATATAGGGCTGGTGTGAACCTCCTTTCTTCCTGGGCGAAACAGCATCTAATCAGATCTCAGAACAGATTGTACATCTGGCAATTCTGAATATCAGGTGACTGATAAAAGAGAGCCAACTAGTAACTTTAAAAACTGCTACCTAACATATATAATGGGCCTCAACAGAAATTAATTGATAGGATGTCATTAATACCAATAAGAATAAGAATAAGAATACACATTTGTATCCTATTGTATAGTTTATAAAACATTCACGTTCATCCAGGCTTTGGCTTAATCTCTCCTCTCTGATGTTTACCAATCCTTTGCTCCCTTTTATTTAATGTACCTATATTTCATGTACACTTAGTACACTCATTGTGTTGTTTGTGCAAGTGACTGCTTTGTGAATAATGTGAATGCAAAGAAGAGCTAAAACTAAGGTATAGAAAGTCTATGTCACAATTCACAGAATTTGTTTTCCTTTGAAATAACAGAAAAATGAAAGCATATATAACTTTCTTTGCCTAAGTAATTAGTGAACCCTTCTGGTAGAGATGCTTTGTAAAGTAAAAATATATTTACAATGTCATACCTAAAGCTAAATATTAGTGCTTCTGTGAACTATATGCTTGCTTATAAAAAGCAGAAATCTGTTTCTGCTATACCCATATTAAATTTTTCTTAAGCCATCAGAAATTAAAGATGATATAACCATTTGAAAACTTTCAAAGGCTACTTTTAGAGAATGGCCAAATGAACCACAAATCAAAATGTATTTGATGTCCTTTAGTTGTATATCAGACTTTGGTCAAAATAAGTCAAATGTTTGGAAAATTATAGTGTTCCAGTAGACAGTCACAGAATTCGAGTAGTGGCTTTGAAACAGAGATTTCACCTTATTGATCAGTTTGTATAGAGCACACTTGATTATCCATGAATCGAGTTTTCATAGCAATGGAAGGGATTGCCTGTCACCCTTGTCATTCTAAGTTCTGGCTGCTGAGAAGAACTTCTAGGGGCTGAGAATGGTTATGGAGGGGGGTACTGTTTGTTCGTGTTCCCATTGAAGTTTATGTTATCATTCAGATTTCTCCCATTCTACCAAGGCGAGGACTTTGTATAATTTATGAATAATTTCTCCTTTCATTCTGCCTTTACCCTTTTGTTATATTTATATTCATTGTGTATTGACTAGGATGTAAAATTTAAAAATTTTAGAGTTAGGATGCCAATTCACAGGATCAAGGAGACTGTTGCTTCTGAGACTGACACGTTATAAAAAATATATATATTACAAAGTTAAATTTCTGCTAAAATTGTGATTATAAGAAGCAGTTGCTGCCTGATTGATTTTTAGTCTTCCTAGCAAATCTTGGTTCTGAGTACTTACGGACACACTTAAATTGTCAAAGAAATCAACTTCAGATGAGAAAAAATGAGATACACTGGAAATGAGTTTGTGTCTCACTACTATTTTCATAAAGATCTAGTCTTTTAATAGCAAAAAGCCAGGGCAATTTGTGCAGCTGCACAGTACCTCCACTTAAATCCTTTCTGAAATGAGGCAGAATACAAATAAGTTAATAAGTAAAATTGAATTAATAAGTAAAACTTGCAGGATATCATGGGTAGTGTGTTAGTTGCAACATGCTAATTCGTAGCACCCCAGGGAGATAAGAAAAAAATTTTAAAGTCACCTTCATGATATACAATCGAGCATTTGCTATTTTATTCAATAAATGGCCGTTTATTTCATTAGTAGCCCCCACTGCTCTTTAACCTTTCACTGCTCTTCTTTCTCATAACATATGCATTTCATGTATTTTGTGTATATATATATATATATTTGTCTGTATATTTATATATATGTCTGTATCTCCTAGTATAATGAAAACCCCATGAAGAAGTGATTTCGTCTGTTTTGATCACTGCCGCATCCCCAGTGTTTAAAACCATGTCAGCCATATAAAAGATGCTTGGTAAATATTCATTGAATGAATGAATGAATGAACTAGGCCTGAACTAAATGATGAACTAAATAATGAACTAATAAACGAGGCCTGGCTTTTTGAAATAGAGAGCACTGGAAGGAATGTTAATTTGTTTACCAAATTAGATTAATTAAATGTTAATAAGAGCCTGCTGTGGGCAAACAGATATTCTCATCTTTACCATCAAGTGTTAGTTACATTTTTTTGAGCCTGGGGTTCCGGACAGAGGATGTAGAAGCTGCGAATGCAATGGATACTCGAATTGACTGCCATGTTATACAAAGCCTTTAGCACAAAAATCTAAATGGACCGGAGATGAAAGAAGTTAAGATGGAATTTATTTTAACTAAGAAAACAATAGAAACAGGCATGAGGTAAGGAAAAGAGGCGATAGTGAGAACTCAAAGTGCCTAATCCTGTCTGGGGTAAGTGGACCCACAGCTAGGGGTCCACAATCTCCTTCTGATCACCCATCCGCATGTCTGTCACTGAATCATTGGGTTGCATAAACATTTTGCAGATTAGCTAATCAGTCTTCCCAGGTTTGTAGTAGTAGGAATAATGATTTTAGTCTCAGCCATTCGGCGTTATCATCATATGAAACCTCTTGTATATTGTATGAGAGAATATGGATTTGTGAGAAGTTTGTGACACATATATCAGATTATTTTCCCTTTATATCATCCACATTTAGTTTGTGTCTCACCTCAAGCACAGACTCTTGTCTTCTAAAGTAGAAATCTCAGTCATTAGTCACTCCTGGCTTGCACGTGTCAAGTTCTTTCTCCTTTTAAAAGGAGCTGTGTTCAGTGCGTTGCGTAGACCTGGCTCTGACCTTCCCAGGGGCAGGAATGGGAGGTGTCCAGACAAAGGTAGAAAATAATTTTTCAAAATGACCTTTTCAACAGCTAAAGTAAGACTATATGCCATAGAAAAATCCTTCTTTGTTCTCTCTAATCTGCCTGATGGCTCCTACTTTCTTGGTGGCTTCCTGCCTTCACCTTGCCAGTCAGCTTTTTTGAAAATCAGGGTTTCAGGAACCTTACCTACCTTCCTCCTCCCTAGTCATGTTCAGATACCTATTATGTCGCTGCCTTCTGGGGCTCCTGTGTAGATCCTTGTGGTGAGGACAGGACTATCCCAGGAAGGCTTTGAGAATGGGACTCTGCAAAGCCAAGGGTGAGAAGTCAGCCTGGGCCCCTCCAGGGTCTCACCTCCACCCACCCCACCAGGGGGTCTTTTCCATCTGGTTCCTCTCCTCCAAGGGCTTAGCTCCCCAGGTTCATTCTCCCTTTCCCCAAAACCTGGTACCAAGAGCCTTTCTGACCCCCAAAGGGGGTCCCCATACACCTATACTCATGGCTCCTCCCATTTTTAAAGTTCTCGTTATGTATCAGACACGGGGCTAAAGACTTTAGGCCAATTAAGCTTCACAACAACCCACTGAAAAAGGTATTCTTACCCCCGTTTTACGTAAGAAGCAACTGGGACTCAGAGAAGCTAAATAACTGACCAGGTCTGACAGCCCTCAGTGGCCGGGCTGGGAATGGACTCAGATCTCTTTGTCTGCAAGACTTTGCTTTTGACTGTCCCCGCTCAAGGCTGAGGGTGGGTGAGCATGGGGGTGGGTGCACTGTCCCTGCTCTGCTCCTTATCTTGTCTCCCACTGGCACATTTTAAATCCCTGGAAAAGCCCAATCACCTTTTCAAGCTTTTTTTCCTGAGAGACTCAGAACTGTCTTTCCAGCTGGGAGGCAGCAGTGAAACCACCGTCAGTAATATGCTTGCTTTCAGTTTTGCTAACGCTTCTGATGCCTTCTCTAATGGGAGGGTCTGTCTCTGAAAGTGTCGGACCGTAGGCTGCGATGGCAATTAAATCCACGTGGAATCTAGGCCTATCCAAATCAGGGCTGTGCTGAGTCCGGCGGCCTCACGACTGTGGGCATTATCAGCACCTTCCCCGAGAGCGACCTAGCTAGTAGATAGAAGTTTAGGTGACTGCGTCTTCCTGTCTTTGAAACATTTCAGCTTAATTTGTGCTGGAAGACATTATGGAAAGGAAAGCAAGGAGCATCCACTTCATGGGGCTTCTTTGAAAAAAAATTTTAAAATCCAAGTCAAATATTTCATCATTATGTGGGGAGAAATTAAAACTCAGGGGAGGATGTTTTCAGCCAGATGTGCAGACAATTCCTCCAACCGTAGCCCTTTAATGGGAATTTGTTTTCCTGCAGCCTTTCATTTCCTTGAATATTCTGTGCTTGCAGAGCATAACTCCAGAAACTCCTGGCCTGGCTGAAGAGGCCTCCACGAAGTCTAGGCGACAGGTCTCTCTGGGCTGGGCTGGGCCGCCTCTGGAGGAGGCTCTTTCTTCCACACAGCAGAAAATACATGAACTGCATATGTTATGAAGCTGCCTGCTTGGGAGCTCTGAATATAATAGAAGAGCTTGGCTGGTCAGATTCCTTGTCAGGTTAAGAAGCCCTTTGTTTCTGTTTAGTTTTCTGAAACAAGACAAATTATGATATTTTCTGTTAATTTCTTTCCTTAATGAGTTTCATTAAAATCAAAGCTTCCGGAAGACTGAGCCTTGACAGCTGTCTAAAGACTGTTTCATGTAGTGGGGGCTGCTTAGACTGAATAATTATTACAGCTTGATGTTTTAAAAAGCAGTAAGAACAACAGAGAGAAAGATCTCTTGAATGGTTTGTCATACATTTGTATTTCTTCCCAGTGTCTGGAGTTTTGTGGTATTCAAAAGAGGTCATTAAAACCATGTATTCTTTGAACTAAAATATTACTAAGTCATCACAAACTTGCTTCTTAATGGCTCCCTGGTTCTTAAATAATGAAGTTCACTTAATGATGGCATATTTAAAGGAAGTCCTTTAGAGGTTAATAAAAGCAATTTTTTAAAAAGTCATCTGTAGACACTGGTGGGTCATTTCTTTGGTACTTGATGTCTTTTTTTAAAAAAAGATTTATTTTTATTTATTATTCATCCCCCCCCTTTTTGCTTGTTCTTGCTGTGTTCATTTTTCTCTGTGTTCCTCTGTGTCTGCTTGTCTCCCCCTGCTGGGGTGACCTGCCGAGTCAGCTCACCGGCGCGGTGGCCCGCCTGCTCGTGGGGGCTCGCCCTTGCTCGCGGGGGCTCGCCTTTGCTGTGGGGGCTTGCCTTTGCCCGAGGCAGCGTGCCCCATCAGCGTTGGCTTGCCTTCTCGAGGCAGTCTGCCCATTCGAGGAGGCCCGGGGACCAAACCCGGGGCCTCCCATGTGATAAACCGGCGCCCTACCAACTGGGCTATACAGCTGGCCCTGGTACCATGATGTCTTGATGAGAATATGAGCAATAGTTTATTTTATGCTATGTTTACAGAGTAGCCTGGTCATGCACATTCACTTGTCTTCCCCAAATAATTTTCATATGCCAATTTGGTAAAATAAAAGAGACCTTAAATTCATAGCCTCGTGATAGAAATGGAAGTATTTTATTTTGGGGACATATTTTTATTTCCCCCACCCCACCAACAAAGCACAGATCAATGACTGTCTCATGCTGAAATGCTGAGAGCCCCCTGAAGAGGGGACTGAAATAGCCTGAGATGGTTTAAACTCTGAAAAAGGGAAATAAAGTCATACCAAAATTATGCAAAAAATATTGAAATGTATACTGATGTTTGTAGGGATGAAATGGCATGAT
This sequence comes from Chaetophractus vellerosus, assembly GCA_004027955.1. Classification (NCBI taxonomy): domain Eukaryota; kingdom Metazoa; phylum Chordata; class Mammalia; order Cingulata; family Chlamyphoridae; genus Chaetophractus; species Chaetophractus vellerosus. The sequence continues at coordinate 9,691 of PVKH010046205.1, forward strand.
GTCTTAGAATTACTCTAAATATTTTAGCAAGGGAACAATGAGAAGAAGGGCTGGATGAAGTTAGTGGGCCCCAAATTTTGATAGTTGTAGCTGGGTGTTGGAATTTGGGAATTATTCTATTATCTCTAGTTTGGGGTATATTTGAAAAATTCATAATACAACTTTAAAAATGATAAAGAAGCATGGTATTTAAGGGATAGAAAAATAAGAAGCGGGAACCGGCTGTAGCTCAATTGATAGGGCTCCGGTTTACCACATGGGAGGCCCTGGGTTTGGTTCCTGGGGCCTCCTCGAGCAGGCAGACCACCTCGAGAAGGCAAGCCACCGCGGGCAGGGCAGGCCGCCGCGTGGTGAGCTGACTCGGCGGGATGCCGCAGTGGGAGGAGACAAGCAGACACAGAATGCAAAAATGAACACAGCAAGAACAAGCAGAAAGGGGGGGGGATAAATAATAAATTAAAAAAAAAACTTAAAAAAAAAAAGAAGAGCTGGCTCAGTGGATAAGAGTGCTGGTGTACCACATGGGAGGCCCTGGGTTCGGTTCTGGCGACCTCACCAAGCGGGCAGACAGCCTTGAGAAAGGCAAGCTGCCGTGGGTGGGGCAAAGCCGCTGTGGGCAAGGCAAAAAGCCGCCACGGGCAGGGCGGAGCCCCCACGGGCATGGCAAAGTCACCCGTGAAACACGGAGCTGCCGCCTGAGAAGCGTGGAAGCCGGCAGCCTGCAAAACAC
>PVKH010046206.1:0-10422 GCA_004027955.1 Chaetophractus vellerosus
GGCTTTCCCCGCTTGTGGGCGGCTTCTGCTTCCATCACGGCGGGCTCCAGTTCGCGGGTGGCTGGCTGTGCTCGATTTGCAGGCGACCTGCCCTGCCCGTGGCGGCTTTTGCCTGTCCGTGGCAGCTTTTTGCCCTGCCCACAGCAGCTCCGGCCCGCCCATGGCGGCTTCCATTCTCAAGGCGGTCTGCCCGCTAGGAGAGGTCCCCGGGAACCGAACCCAGGGCCTCCCATGTGGTTTCCCAGCGAGCTCTTTATCCACTGAGCTATCTAGCCGGGCCCCTTCATTCCTTTTTAATGGCTCAGTCATATTCCATTGCGTGGAGATACCGCATTTTATTCGGTATGCCGTTCATCAGTTGGTGATATTTGGGCTGTCCCCACTTTTTGCAGGCAGGGCAGTTCCTCCTCTGGAGGCCCCGTGGAAGATCTGTTTCTTGCCTTTTCTAGCTTCTAGGGCTGCATTCCGTGCATTGCTTGGCTAGTTCCCCTTCCTCCATCTTCAAAGCCAGCAGCCCAGCTTCTTACTTTAGTGGTCACACTGCCTTGCTCTTCTCCGTCAAATATCCGTCTCCCTCCCTCTCATAATCCAGGACAGTCTTCCCATGTGGAGAGCCTTAACGTCATATCCGCAAAGTCCGCTGTGCCGTAGAAGGTGACACTCACGGATTCCATGGATAAGGACCTGGATATCTTTTCCCACCTTGCCACAGAGGCCCAGAACACATACGTTCTGTGGGCACTGAACTGCTCTGGGACAAGTCCCCATGCAACCCTTTGTGTGCGCTTACGAAACCGTTCTAAGTACACTGAACATTTGACCTGCTAATAATGCCTTTCTGACATTGACTTATTGAACTCAATTATCTGACTCCCCTTTTCTGCCTCCTTCCCCAGCGTAAGTTTTATGAAAGTGTTTTTGTTTGCTTGCGTGTTTGCTTGCTTTCCTCTTTTGCTTATTGCTGTGTCCCTGGCTCTTTGAACAGCTCCTGGTAAGTAATCTATAAATACAGGTGAAGGAAAGAGGGAGGGCGAAGGACCACCAGCCTGTGAATCTCATTTTATAGATGAGGAAACCCAGTCTCAGGTGGCTTAAGCAACTCTGCAACCCTTTAGCCTTGGCACTTTCATGTGCTCTTTTTTTAAAAAACAACAACAAAACAAATACACATTGGCCACCTAAAGGCAGTGCAGGGTCTTGGTTAGGATTCTGGGGTCCGACTGCCTCGGGTTGAGTCCTGGCTGCCCACATACTATCTGTGTGTGTTAATGGATCCCTTCAATCTACCCTCCTATAGGATGGATATAATGAGAGTGCTTATCTCAGAGGGTGATTGTGAGGATTAAATGAACATGTAAGATCTTACAGAATAAAAATTGTTACCATAATAATAACATTTAATATTATTTTATCAGTAGTATTGTTTTTGCTGCTGTTCACTACTGTGGCCAGACGTTATTCCAGGTTTTGGGGATATCAAGACAACTTAGGGGGCCGGCTGTAGCCCAGTGGATGGGGCGCCGGCTCACCACGTGGGAGGCCCTGGGTTCGGTTCCCGGGGGCCTCTCCGGGTGGGCGGACCGCCTTGAGAAGGGCAAGCCACCGTGGGCGGGCCAGAGCCGCCGTGGGCAGGGCAAAAAGCCGCTGCAGGCAGGGCAAAGCCGCCACGGGCAGGGCAAGTCGCCTGCGAGCGGAGCAGAGCCGCCCGCGAACGGAGCAGAGCCGCCTGCGCGGTGAGCTGACTCGGCGTGTCGCTGCAGTGGGGGGAGACAGAGCGGACACAGAGGAACACAAAAATGAACACAGCAAGAACAAGCAGAAAGGGGGGATATGTAACAACAACAACAAAAAAAGATAACTTAGTGGAAATCTCACTCTTTACAAAGTATGCATTTAAGTGGTAGGGAAACTGATAAGAAACAAATAAGATTGCTTCAAATGAAAATAAAGTAGGGGAAGGAAATAGTGATGGGGCGTAAAATTGGAGACAGCTTTTGAGGAGGTGAGATTTGAACCAAAATTTGAATGATGGCAGCCATGCAAAGAGAATTCTAATCAGTGGTGTGGCAAGTGCAAAGGCCCTGGGGTAGGAGTGAGTAGAAACTGTTCAAGGGACAGAAAGCAACTAGTGTGTTTAGAACCAGGTGGGGCGGTATGAGATATAATTAGAGAGGGAGGCAGATGACAGGTTAGGAAGTCATGATAAAGAATCTGGATTTTATTCAAATAGTGATTGAAGTCACTGGAAGGTTGGAAGCAAGGGGTAACGGTTTGATTTGCATATTTAAAAAGATGGCATGGTTGCAACGAGAAGAATGATCTGTAGGAGGCAAGAGTGGAAGCAGAAGGACCAGTTGGGAGACGGTCCATGACTCTAAGGGAGCAAGAGCAGTGGCTTACATCTGGTAATACTAATGAAGATGGAGAAAAGGGATTCGATTCAGGATATCCTGCTGAGCACATTTGCACTTAATTGTTGGTCCTCCCTCACCCACTGACAGGGCCTTAGCTCACAGCAGGGAGCTGGCCTCCCAGGACTGCTGTGTGTGTTGTGATGACCACCCACCTCGGCAGGAGGAAAAGGGCAGCCTCGGTGCCTGATTATGGAAGCGCGTCTTCCTCTGTCAGTGTGGCTCAGTCACAGCCTGTCCCCAGAACAATGCCTTTAGCCCTGTCCCCTTTCACTAGCAGGGCTTCCAAACTTGTAAACAACGTTTTGCTTTTAAAATGTGAGCAGAAAGAGGAGCCGGCGGTGTCAGAATTCCATGCACAAATATTTCATTTTTCCCCTTTCACAAATGAAAGCAGTGTATCAATATCGGGACATCTGGGAGGGGGAAGCAAGCTGGGCGGCCAGCAGAATAGAAACTTGATGTGGCAATCCATTATGTTCTCCCGGAATTAGGCTTGTTGAGTCTCTGCTATTAAAGTGGGATTTTTCTTAATTATTAACAGTTAAAAATAGGAAAATAGATTTCAAGGAAAAAACGTTGCGAGCAACAAGCGCCCGATCCTAAGTGTTGGCGTGGGCGTAAACGGAATTTGCCGTGTATGGATGGGCACTTACGCTGTGGCTGGGATTGGCTCTGGCATGTGTCAGCCTAATGGCTGGAACCCCGGTTCGATACAATGAACTTGGGAAGGTTTGCTTAATGAAAGAACTGACGTTTTCCGTGCGGTGGCTGCATTCATCAGCCCACGTGCTCTTCATTACACACAAAGGGCTGCCAATGGGGATCGGAAGGGTCATCTATTAGGTAAACATGATGGGGACCAAAGAGAGCCGAGGCCGGGACTTTGTGGGATTTTCTGAGGTGGTTGGAACTATTGAAGCCGTGAGCGCTGGTTTGGGGTTACGAGTTTCCAGGTTGACCTCAGGGCTTCCAAAGTGATGGACTGAATTTCCTCTCGGCTACATCCTACGGGACCCCAGGAAAGAGAGTTTTCGCTTATCCTAAGGGTTATTTTTCCCACGATGGAGCCATTGGGGCTGGTCACAATGACGGTTTTCTCTCTTCCTCCGGGCACATCCAAGGACTGTATTTCCCTCTGCCGTGACTTGTTTGGTCCTGGAGACTCTGGGTAGAAGTGATGCAAGTCTCTTCGGGGGCTGAAAGCTTCCTACCAGCGGGCCCTGTACGGCACTCTCTTTTCTCTCTGCCGTGCTCACTTCCTCCAGAGAGTGGCTGCCTTGTCAGGCTGGATCTGGAGGAAGGACAAAGACAAGAGCTGTCAACTGACCCAAGATGGGCACGGAGAATCTGGCTGTGCTCTGCGCCGTGGCTGCACGGCACTGGAGGTTCGGAGGTTTCCGTTACTGTGACATATAACGCATTACCACGCGGAGATGGGTCCCAGTTTGACCATCTTAGCAACCCCAGGCCCAGAACAATGTGTCACTTCACAATGTGCTTGTAGCCTATTCTGAAGGTTGGTATGTTGTAATTTGCTTCTTTAAAAAAAAAGAAATCATTTTTAAGTTCTGTATATTTTAGTAAATGTCAGTTCACCTCTAGAGCCATTTGATTGGAAATTAAACAGATTCCTTTAGCTGTAGTAGGACCTTGAGTCATTGGGAAATGCAGACAAAACAAGATCTGCTGATTGGCAAGGTCATCTCTGGAAGGGCCATTGTGGAGCAAAGAGCAGGTCCATTAATTCAGGGGGGATTTACATCAGTTCTATCTGTCTCTTACCTAATGGGACTGTTTGGTTGTGTTCTTTCCTGGAGAGATTAGTAATTGAAAGGAGGAGATTCAGAAAGGAGAGATAAAAGTTTGCATTTAATTCTCATGACATGCAGCCTTCTAAGAAGGCTTCCTTGTAAATTCAGACTTAAGCCAGAAGGCAGCTTCTCTTAAAACCCTGTTGAGGTCCAGTGGGTCATATTTTCACAATAAAGGTGCTTTAGGGGGGTTTTAGGAAAGTTGTCTCTTACCCTAAAACTCCAGGGCTTGGGAATTAACATTCCCTTACCTCATTATCATGGGGGTTTTGAATACAGAATCTTCAGGCGTTTGTTTCTTAAGTGTGTTCTTGTCTAAAACAACGGTCTCCCCTCTCCTCCTCTCCACCAGCTCTTACTTGTGGAATCTTTGACTTCACAAGGAAGTATCTTGCTCTAAGTACCGTGATCTTGCACAAAGGTAAACACTTGCCTCTGCCTTCATAAGGCCGTTGCAAGTGAAAGGGTACCTTATAGTGCCAAGGACAGTGCCCGGCAAATATCTAAAAACGCTTCCCATTAAAATGGGGGGAAGCCCCGGGTATTCCAGTCTTCTCAAACAGATCAGGGTTCTAATGCTGCCTCTGCCATTTACTAACTGTGCATACTGGGTCCCGTTACCTAACCTTTCTAAGCCTCGGTTTCCTTTTCCATAAAATGGGGCTAAGAGGAGCAGATCTTCCCATCTCAGTCACCAGGTGATTTTGAGAAGTAAATTAGCTCATGCACGCAGTCCCCTTAGCCCAGCCTCTACCACAAAGGAAAATTCCAGGAACTGTCCCTTCCTTTTCAGTTGTCCTAAAGCACTGGGGCTGGTGATGGGTGTGGCGGACTTTGCTGTGAAATACCCCAGTAGCTACTGGAATGCAAATCAACACACTTTAAGCTTTCAATCCCAGAATATCCTGACTCAATAGATCTCAAATAGAGAAGAAATGTGTTATCCCCCAGCTCCCAGCGCAGCTCCTGGTGAGGTTGGGTTGTCAGGGCATAGCTGCTCTGCAGCTGCCCTCGCACAGTGGCTGTCTTTTGTGGATTAGAAGTAGAGAAGGGTGTGAGCTCCAGAGTCAGACAAAACTCAGCTCTTGACCTAGCCAGGGCTTAAAAGCTCTGTGGCCATGGGAAAAGCAGGTGATTTCACTGCACCTCAGCTTGGGCAGAGCCATCCCCTCCACCTCGCAGCGTGGCGGTGAGAGGGTTAAGAGGGTTTAGGAGAAGCGCACAGCGCCCTGCCCAGCTCAGGAAACCCGGAGAAGAAGGGGAAGCATCACAGAAGGGAGGGACCTGATGGCCCTTGAAGCTGGGGCTCCACCTCTCTTACCGCCAGTGGTCTCTGCAGGAGAGCACACCTCCAGCACTGCTGCTCTAAAATGCCTGCCGTCGGCCGTGGCAGACAGAGCACAAAAGGGGTTGCTCTCCCATTTGGTTAAAAATAGGTTCACCGGGACCACAGCACAGCACTTTAAAAACCTGTATCAATTCTCAATACACACATACATCTATTATTAAAAAATTTCAGTCTGTTTCACTCTTATAAAGCCCCTTGCATATAATTTTCTCATTCCATTTAACAGGAGAGAAAAGCATGTCTTTGTGCATTTTCTGGCAGCTTCCCTGAGAATCCATGGGTGAACTTGTCTACAAATTTTTGGCATTTAAATTTTAGGTTTCTGCTCCTAATAGCAGACCATCTTTCTAGAAGCAAGGCTATGTCTCTTTTAAAACACTGTTTTAAACACTTTGGCAAGTTGACATAGTTATTTAATGTGTTATCGCAGTATAAGTATACTTTGCTGTGTGCTTTTTTCCTAGAAAATTAAACTAATAATGGTGAAAATAATAGGATGCTGATCAGAATACCTATTGCTACACTGTAATGAACTCATCTGAGAAATCTACCTTTTGTATCTCTCTGATCTCTTTCTCTCACATCTGATTGAACCTCTTCTGCAGATCCTGTTAACATCAGGAATTTGTCCCCCCCATCCTACCCCTCAAAATGTCTTCCTCAGGTGTGCCCTTCTCCTGTATCACATTGGATTCTGCTCTGCCCTGAGCCAAATCTCCTCTTAGATCCATTAGCAATCAAAACCACACAACTAATCCTTATACGCCTAGATGTATCTTTCCTAAGTCGAAGATTTATTCAAGGGGTTTCATATAAGTACTTTGAGGACCAAGACCATGAGATAAAATGTTATTAGGCAAACAGGAACGATAGCACAAGATTCCATTCATTCATTTGTTCATCCATTCCTCATTCAGCCACCATTCATTATATTTTTATGCAGAGCTAGGCACGGGGGACATAAGAATGAATTTGGAACCTGTGCTTTAGTAAGGACAAAGCATCCGAATAAACAGAATTTGGAACGTGGTAGCTGCAGTGACAAAGGTACTGAGAGGTAGAGGCTGTTTTTGCCAGGTGGGGGCTGGAGAATGACAGGAGGGCCTGAGGAGGAGGATGAGAGGAGGGAGCTTCACCACCAAGAAGGTCGGGCCCACGATGGGCCTTGGGCTCCGAATGGGTGCTTGTAGGTGGACCACCCTCAGAAGGGTGAGCAGCAGGGGAAGGGGGTCCATTCTGAGCAGAGGCAACAGCCCAGATGCGAGCACGGCCGCGTCTCTCTGGATAAAACACATGATGATCACTTAACTCCCAGTGGGTTGAGTTGTCTCCACCAGTATTTAGTGCAGGGAATGGGAACCTCTCTTTGTATTTTAAACAGGAAGGTATTTAACATAGGTAATCTGACAAATCTGTTGGATAAAGTGAAAGGGTGGTTTTGAGGTTGGCCTCCAAGAGTGGCTCCGAGAACAATGCAGAAGTGACCCTCCCAGTGAGCTCCTAGCACTGAAACTGTGATGGAGCTGAGCCAGAATCAGTGAGCCAGAGCCACCTTCACTGCTGCTGCTACAACCACACCACCCAGAAAGCTGTAGAACAGACACCAGACATGAACACAGAAAACTTCATTTCTACATGACCTTGCTTACCAGGAGAAAAAGCCAAAAAGGAGCAGGAAAGTGCCCCTTCCCTCACTTTTACTGTCCATGTCACACATGACAGCATCTAACAGTTGGTAGGATAGATTTGCAACTGGGATTGTAGCTGCAAGAGACTCCTGGAAAGGTGGTTTTAGCTCTCCTTTATCTCCATCTACGCTGGTGGAATCCGGGGGTGATGTTGTTGTTGCCCCCCCCCCCACCCTGGAACATTTCACAATATCTGGAGACATTTTGATTTTCAAAGCTAGGAAGGTGCTAGGCATCTAGTGGGTGGAAGCCAGAGTTGCTGCTAAACATCCTACAATGCTCTGGATGGTTCCCACCACAAAGAATTATCCAGCCCAGAATGTCAACAGCCCAAGGTTGAGAAACACTGACCTAGAAGGAGGTGAAAAAGGGCCAAATGAGTCATCCTACAGTAACTAGCTCAAATATGTCGTTTCCATTCCAAAAGTATTAAAAATTTTGCTGTATTTAGGATTTGAGCTAAAAACTAGACATTGTATGCTGTGTGACTTTGGTTTCTCAATATTTTTTCCCTTGAAACTTGGGTCCAGCCATCATGGGTGACTTAGATGGCACCATTTTGATTATTTCAGTAGCCCAAAAGACTTCTTTATTTAAAATAATCTCCAATAAGATTTCATTTAAGGGAAGGAAAAACTCTCTGTCCATGTTACATCTCTTTCTCATGTATTTGTACCACCTTTTCACCAGCATAGTGTTATTACTAGAATAAATCCTCTGGAAATGGTTGTATTATCTCCTTTTCCTTCACTCCCTCCTCTGGCCCCCAAATAATTTAGAGCTTGTTTTTCTTTTCTGTCCAGAGGAAGGAAGGAGGAATGAATGACTGTGGCCAAATATTTAAAAAAAAAAAAAAATCCTGTTCCTTGTTGCCCCTGGAAACTCTGTCTTTGATGTTGGCTCTTCTCTGAGTCAGTGGGGCCCGTCTGCGCCTACCCCACCCCTGAGTGTCTGGATCTCTTCCACCAGCAGGTCCAGCTCTAACCACAGCTGCCCTGCTGGGGTTTCGGAAGGTCAGGAGGCTTGTGATGAACTGCCAGCCACCCTTCTACCCGGGGTTACGTCCTCGAGTGTTTTTCTATGAGTTGGCCTCTTCTGACCCTGTCATGGTTCCAGAAGGAAACACCTTCCCGGGCTCCCTGGTAATCCTAGTTTATCCTGGCAAAATGCAGGAAGACCATGGCGGTCATGACGCAGCATGCCGCATGGGTCACTTGCTTTATGGGAACTTTGAGATCTGACCTCTGAGAAGCGCAGGGAATTAAAACCATTAGGGGCCTTGATTGGAAATCATTGTATCACTCTCCCCGTATGGATTATAGCGTGCTTGTTTAGGCACAAGGTCGTCAGAATAGGAGAGACCCAGGTGCGGCTTTCAGTGGTCTCGATCATTTGACAGAACAGCCCCCTAAAGTGGGCATCGGGGTTGCTCTGTCCCATCTGCCACTTCGGAGTCAGATGACACCTGGTTATTCACTGGTGCTGCCGGAGCCCTGGTTTCCTCACCTGTGAGGTGGAGGCCATCTCTGCTTGATGAAGAGGTGGCTTTAAGAATTAAATGAGATAATGTACATAAAGTACTCGACTCAATGCCTGGCTCAGCGTGAGGGATCGATAATTGTCCTTATTATTGTCACTATTATTCTGAATATAAATATATTTAAGAATGCGCAGTCAATATTCCTTTACCCTTGATAAAGGTCTGGATTGCATGACAGAAAACACACAGAAAAATTGCTTCGAGTTGTAAAAGTGGTGGGATGGACAAGCAGGTGCTAAGCTTTTGGATGCTAACTTCATTCCTTCTCAGCCCACCCCATTGGGTTTGTGGCCTTCAATAGGGCAGCAGAAAAAAAAAAAAGATCCTCGACCGTCTTCAGGGAAAATAATGCACTTATGGATAGTTAAGAGTTAAGTATCACTTTGAGCCACAGGATCCTGATTAAAAACCACTCTGCCAGTCTATTTCCTAACTCCCCCTTCAGTAAAAGTTTAGAATACCGGCAGGGCAGCAAATATGTTTAAATGGTTTTATTCAAATGTCAGATTTAATTAAATCCATAACCAGGAGACAAGCCAAAAAAGAATTTTTCAGAGAGCTTTGGAACATTCTTTTTTTCCCCCCATGTCAGTGAAGATAACTGTAGAATAAAACCTTCCCAAACACGTGCATATGCAACCAGGGGCGTTTATCAGAAAAAAATACAGAAAAAAAAAATGCAGACTGAAGTACCTGTTAGCATTGTATTTTATAGCCAAGTGTTGTGATCAGAACATTTGTATATTCAGAAGACCACAAACTAGTGCAGTTCCGTTTTGATTTCGACGAAGGTTGGAATGGGTGTGTGCACTCGTTATAGCCAGGTTTCTGTGCCTGCTCAGGTGTGCTCACCTGTTTCTGATGGGCAGCCTGGCGAGCAGGATCAGAGCACCACAGTCAGCGGCACAGCCTGGAGGGAGACACTATCGTGCTCCCAGCTGTACCTAAAGCACCTGCCGTCCGTTCATTCTAACTCACATTACCAGATTGCATCACTTGCAAACGGAATAGCTGAGAAGATACTTCAATAAAATGATTGGATGGAATTTGAAGAGCAAGAACAACCACAGAGATCCCCGGAAGGCCACGGATGGCCCGGAGCCCCCCATTTCGGGACCCGGCATTTGTACCGATTATGGCCTGACAGCTCTTGAGTTTCCAATGATAACAGCCATCTGACTTGATCGGAGTTCAATGGATTTTCACTAAAATAGAATCATCGCCTTTGTGATGGATAGAAAAAGTAAAGCAATACATCCTGATAAATGCTTTGCCTGCCTCCTTCCTCTCCCCGACTGTGACCTTGCACAATCCATAAGAGAGCAAAGCAGAGCCTGGCCACCGCCGCCGCACGTCAGGGCTTGGAAATTTAAGTAGCTCTGAAACCCATCAATGGGGTGAAGGGGGAATGGCCTGAGAAAGCAATGGATCATGCTTAGTGGGCTCGCAGGGAAGCAGGGTGCGCTGAAGGTCACCGTGCAGCCAGCCCTCCGGGAGCGGCTCCAGCCCTCATTCTCATTCACGGGAGGCTGTGGCCCCGCCAGGCGGGATCAGGAGAAGGGCACAATAAAATAGGCCTTTTCAGAGCTTACAATTCCTTCTCCCCAGCAAAAGGCACAGA
>PVKH010046207.1:0-10428 GCA_004027955.1 Chaetophractus vellerosus
AAAAAAATGTCCTTCACCAGTGATTGAAATCCTACTAATAAAAATGTATTTTCCTGCCCAAGTCAGAGGCTTTTTTTTTTTTCAGTAATCCTCGCTTATAATATAAAATTGCTCTGGATAATAACTAACATTTGTATGTAAATGGATGGAGCACACTGATTCTTCACATCAAGGGTCTCTGGGCGGCATGAAAATTCTGGGTTCGAAGGACTTAGGGGAACTGAAACAGAAAGTAGGGTACAGAGGAGAGAGAAGGCCACTAAGTCAAATGCTGCCTTCATTTCCCAGTTATAAGCTAACACAATACCTGGTCTCCATAGTACGAATATCTTCCCCTTTTCCCATTTGTGACCAAGTCAGCATTTCTAAGTAGAGGAACAAGAAGTTAGAGAATTACAGCTTTTCTGATACTTAAAATTAATGAAAATTCTATCTTAGTACTTGGCATGGTAGCATAGCACCAATACGCTTGAATTACATATACTTACCGAAGTTCATCTCTCACCTACCTGTGTGAATTTGAGAAAGTTACTTTAACCTCTCTCTAAAATAATTGCAGGATGATAATAGGGTAATAATTATACCTAGATTAAAGCATTTTTGTGAAGATTAAGATCATGCAGGTGCTTAGTGACATCTCAATAAAATATTAGCAATTATTCTTTTTACTGCCAGGGTTATTGTTGTTATTTCCTGCCATTACACCCTAAATGAAAATAGACATCAAAGCTTCATTTTGAACTTTCTGATGAAATGCAGATAGAATGCAGGTTTCAGAATGTCTGTTCTGAGATGGAGAGCTAACTGGATTGTAGGAGGTAAAGGGATAGAGATGGGCAGGATATCTGGATGAAAAGAAAAAACTAACATTTTTTTAATGGAAACTGTAAATCAAGTGTTATGTCCTTTATTTTCTCAAGAATCCTCATGGCAACCTAATAAATTATCCCTTTTTATAGTGAGAGAAACAGAAACTTAGGGAAGGTAATTTATCCAAGGTCACACAACTGGTGTTGCAACAGTAATGCCAGAGTCCAAACTCAGAAATCTTTCATTCAAAGTCATAAGAACTTCCCTGTATAACATATAATCCCACATGCGCTGAAAGGAGATTAGGCTCATTACCTATTTGGACTAATTTAGACAGCCCTAATTAAGTAATCCTTATTGGGTTTTCATCATGATCAGAGCTCGAAAAATATCAAATTTATTGAAATAATTTTTGAACAATTAGGTAAGTGAATAAATGGACAAACTAAGAAATCGAACTACCAAAGAGCAGAGTATTGAATATAAATTGATAGTGGACTTTATTTTACACAATGGATGTGTTTCCCAAAAGTTGTGAAGCTTCTGGAAATTGAGTCATACTTTAAATGCTCTAAGGAAGCTGCCTATTTGAATCCAATAATCTTGTAGAGAGAAAATTCCTTTTGAAATAGGAACAATTGCTTCCTTATTTATCAACAGATTTTTATTTCAGTGAGTTGAGGTGGTTTTTTGGGGGTTTTTGTTTTTGTTTTTGTTTTTTTGGTTATTTTTTTTTCCAAAGTGGCATGCTTCTGTAGAGGATTGAATAAACAGTCTTAAAGGTTTACTTGAAGGTCACTTCATAAAACGAGCACAGATCAGAGCTGGGTCACTAAGGAATCTCAGTTTTTCTAACACACTGTGTCCTACCCTACCTAAGTGTACACACTGGCCAGATCACCCATTTTTTGTTTTTTTATTTTTTGTTTCTGACTAAGTCTGTTCCAGGCTACCATTCACGTAATTCTCTTCTGCTCAGAAAGGAAGATGAACATGTTACCTTATATCTGTATCTAGCTTCAATTCTCTATTTCATTTTGTTTGTGTTTGGCTGGAAGATGAAGAAGAACTTAGAGGCAGGTGCTCTAGGAAGCAGAGACAACTAGAACAATGGAGGGAAAGAGCTGGCCTCTTTCACCATTCATCAATCCCCATCCTCTCCGTGAGCCTGATTGGTTGATTTGCAGCTCTTATATAAGAAGAGGTGGAATGAGAAGCTAAAAGCCTTTTTTAAATGAAAATCCACATGAGACTCAGAGCATAATAAGTCCTAATTTGGGACCCAGATGTCCAAATTCAACCCAGAATGGAACATGCCTGCTATGGATTGAATCACCCCCCTGCCCTCCCTACACACACACACAAAGACATGTTCAAGTCCTAATCCCTGGTCCTGTGGATGTGAACTCATTTGTAATTGGGATTTTCAAAGACCTATTAAGGTGAGGCCAAGCTTAATCACAGTGGGTCATAATCCAAAGTGACTGGAGTTCTTATAAGTGAAGGAAATTTGGACATGGCAATATGAGACAGAATGAGGCAGTAGGAGACAGAAGTAGACAGTGGCCATTTGATGGAGGTAAAGATTGAATTGTGCCAGCAATCCACCACCAGAACACTACAGATTTCAGAGCATCCTGTCAACACCTGACTCTGAACTTGTAACCTCTAAAACTGTGAGAAAACAAATTCCTGTGAAGTCAGCCAGTTTGTGGTATTTGGTATCACAGTCCTGGAAATGATGGTAGCCACGAGAAACTGGAAAGTTCAAAGATGGATTCTCTCCTAGAGTCCCGAGAAGGCATGTGGCCCTGCTGGCACCTTGATTCTGGCCTAGTGATACTAATTCTGGACTTCTCACTTCCATAACTGTGAAGGAATAGATTTATTTTGTTTTAGGCTACTGAGTTTGTGGTCATTTGTTTTAGCAGTCACAAGAAATTAATACACTAGGGAAGCACAGCTCACCCCTTCTTTGCAGGGTACAGGTAGACACTATAGGGCAGGGGTTCTTAGCAAGAGGTCAATGAGCTTACATTTAAATTCAAAAAAACATTATTCTTTGGAGATGTGTTGGTGTGAATGTGATTTATTTATTAAATAATACACAGTATAGTGTGGACTTAGTATGGGGTCCGTGGTTTTCACCTGACTGGCAAAGTGGTCCATGGAACAGAAAAGGTTAAGAACCCCTGCTACGGGGCATTTTCCCAGTTTTCCAGTAACCCAGTCTTCCTTCAAATCTTATTTATCACCCATTAAAATTCCATTGTAAAACATGAATTCCTTTCTATCAAACCACAAAACTATTAAATTCCACTATATATTTCTCTGCACGACATTGCAGTGATGGATATAGAACATTATACATTTTGTCAAAACCTATAAAATTGTCCAGTGCAAAGTGTAAAACACAATGTAAACTATAGACCATGGTTAGTAGCAGAGCTTCAATATGTGTTCATCAATTGTAACAAATGTACCACACTAATGAAAGATGTTATTAAAGGGGGGAAAGTGTAGAAGGGTGAGAGGGGGGTATATGTGAATCCCCTATATTTTCAATGTAACACTTATGTAATCTAAAGCTTCTTTAAAAATAAGGGAAAAATGGCAATGGAAAACAATACTTTATTAGAGAAATCAGAATATTTCCATCTGCCCTTGCAATGATGAGGTTAACTTAAAGTTGAAGTCAATATTTTTGAAAAAGTTAAATACCAAAGGCTAAAAAGAACACATTTCCTCAATAAACCGGGGGCTAAGGCCATATGGTTTGAGAGCCAGGGTTTTTTAGGTTATGGGAGGGTTTTTGCATCCAGAGCACCCTAGGGGGCATCTGTCCTCTAAATAGACTGTCACCCAGGAGAAAAAGAAGTAAGAAAGAGTGCTCATCTTGGGCCAACTTGTGTAAGCTTTAAGAGAAGCGAGTGAATGGAATCTGATTCAAGGTTTCTAGGTTGGGCAGTGTTTTCGTTTCCTAGTTGCTAAAACACCATCCAATGGGTTGGCAACAACAGGAATTTATTGGCTCATGGTTTCAGAGGCTAGATGGTTTGCTTCCTCCCAGGGCCCAGGTTGGGGTCAGTATCTTACGGCTGATTGGCAATCTTTGAGGTTCCCTGGTTTTTCTCTCACATGGCAATACACATGGCAATTCTTTCTTCTCCAGGTTCTGTTGTCTTCCTGCTTCTGGCTGTGCCCTGTGGCATCTCTTTCTATATCCAATTTCCTCTGCCTATGAGGACTTCAGCCATATTGGATTAAGGCCCACCCTCAATTCAGTTTGGGCACACCTCAACTGATAACATCTTCAAAGGTCCTTTTTACAAATGGGTTCACAGGACCAGGGGTTGGAATCTGAACATACCTTTTGTGGGACACATGAGTCAATTCCCAAAATCCAGTAAATGAAAATTTAAAAATTCAGATAAACTCTCTCAAACAACTAGAAAAAAAAATTTTTTTTAATCTGCTGGAAGGCTTTGGAGAGCCAATAAGATACTGAAGAATTAAAGATTCAAAGCCTTGGAAAAGAAAAGCCCATGGAAGTGAGCTCAGCCTGGGGCCTCTTTTCCCTGGTAGTGTCTGCTGATTCTGGGAGAGGATTCTGAGAAGTCCACAAGCTGAGCAAAACTTCCAACTAACTTACACGTGTAGGAGGACAATAATTGGAGTGCAGGATCTGGGCACTCTTAAAAATACAGTCTGGCTGGGGCCGGCTGTAGCCCAGTTGGTAGGGCGCTGGTACACCACATGGGAGGCCCCAGGTTCGGTTCCCAGGGACCTCTCTGAGCGGGCAGACTGCCTGAGAAGGCAAAGCTGCCGTGGGTGGGGCAAAAAGCCGCCACAGGCAGGGCAAAGCCACCACAGGCAGGGCGAGCTGCCTGAGAACGGAGCAAAGCCGCCTGCAAACGGAGCAAAAAGCCGCCCGGAAACAGAAGCAGAGCCGCCCACAAGCGGGGCAAGCTGCCTGCACAGTGAGCTGACTCAGCGAGTTGCCGCAGCAGGGGGAGACAAAGCAGACATAGAAGAACACACACACACAAAAAAAAAAATGAACACACAGCAAGAGCAAAGCAGAAAAGGGGAGGAATATTAAAAAAAAAATACAGTCTGGAAATAAAAGAATGAAAAAAAATAGCCTATACAAATATTAAGTGTGGTAATTTAAAAATAGGTCCAAAATTTCTTTGATACTCCTCCTTTCAAAGATAGAGCCTAATTCCCCTCCTCTTCAGAGATGGTTGTACTTAGTGTCTCACTTCTAATAAAAAGAATGTGACAAGTGATTTTGTGTGACTTATGAAACTAGATCATAAATACTTGGTGGATTGCCCCTTGATCTCTTTCTGGAATTGCTTGCTCTGTGGGAAGCTAGATGCCATGTCATGAAGTCACCCAGGCAGCCTTATGGAGAACTCCATCTAGCGAGGAACCAAGGTCTCCAGCCAACAGTCATGTGAGTGTGCCTCCTTGGAAGCAGATCATCCAGCCCCAGTTAAGCCTTCAGATGACCACAGCCCCACTTGACATCTTGACTGCAACCTCATGAGAGATTAAGTAACTCCTAGAATCTTGACTCTCACAAAACATTTGAAAAAAATAAATATTTGTTGCTTTAAGCCGTTAAGATTGGTGGTATTGGTTAGTCAGCAATAAATACCTGATACACTAACCAAAAGAAAGCTGGTATAGGTATGTTACACTAACCAAAAGAAAGCTGGTATAGGTATGTTAATATCAGGAAAAAAATAGATTTCAAGGTAAAAAAAGACATTATGAAAAAATGTTTAATTTAACAGATAAATATATTATGTAAATTTGTATAACCTTATAATATAACCTGAAAATATATAAATAAAAATTGGTGAAATTATAAAAAGAAGTGGGCAAATATACACTTATGCTCAAAGAATTTTAAATTACCTCTCTATAACTGATAGAAAAAATAAACAAGCAATCAATAATAATATAGAACACTTGAACAACCTAGTTAAAATTTATGTAAATCCCTAACAAGTGTAAACCACACATTTCTTTTCCAACACATGTGGAAATTTTTCAAAATTAGTGGGCCTTAAAACAAGTCACAACAAATTTCAAAGGAGTGACATCACACAGAATATACTCTATGACCACAGAGCAATGGGTAATAAAAGAGATAGCTAGAAAATTCCCATATGTTGGAAAAATACAAAATGTACTTCTAAAAAATCCCTGTGTCAAAGAAGAGCTCAAATGGAAATTAGAAAATATTTTGAACTTGATAGTGAAAATTTGTGTGGAATACAACTAAAGTCATGCTTTAGAGGGAAATCTATAGCCTTAAATTTATATATTAGAAATGAATAAAGCTGAAAATCAATGAGTTAAGCCTCCATCTCAAGAAGTTAATGAAAAACAGCAAATTAAACCTCTCAAAATACAAGGAAGAAATAATGAAGAGAGAAGCAGAAATTAATGAAACAAAACAAATGTACAATAGAATCAATAAAGTCAAAATGGGTTCTTTGAAAGGACTAATAAAATTAATAAGTTCTGGGCAATAGTTATAAAGAACAAAGAAGGCACAAATTAGTATCAGATTGAAAAGGAAGATCTCACTACAGATCCTATAAACATTTTTTAAAATACATAACATACATATAACTTGGCAGATTGAAATTCTATGATCGCTTCTCCATGGTTATCTTCTTTCTCATTTTTATCACTTTGCATTAACCTTCTTTACTTCAGAATAGTTTTCTGAACTTTTCAACAAATTACTGGTTAATTTTGTTCAATTTCAAGATGTCTTATAGCCAGCATTGAAATTTATCTAATTTTTAAAATTCTTTTGGGTGTCCCAGTTTTTTTTGTTCTGGCC
This sequence comes from Chaetophractus vellerosus, assembly GCA_004027955.1. Lineage (NCBI taxonomy): Eukaryota > Metazoa > Chordata > Mammalia > Cingulata > Chlamyphoridae > Chaetophractus > Chaetophractus vellerosus. The sequence continues at coordinate 6,680 of PVKH010046207.1, forward strand.
TTATCAAGTAGAAGGAATATCCTATTTCATTTCATTGAGGAAAAAAAGTTGGTTGATATTTTTATACTTATTTTTTCTCTTATATAAATCAATTTTAGGAGCTTTCATGTGCTACTAGTTCCTATTCCTTTCTACTGCAGAGTATTTTTTCATAGTTCTCAGGTTATTGCTATTGTTTGTAATTTGATCTTTGAGGTTTTAAGATGTTAAGCGAACCCAGAGTATCCAATATAAATGAAAGGGATCTGGTTGGAGCAAAGCAGAAGACTATCCTTACACAAACAAATGCCCTCAGCATGTCTTCCTCTATTGTTCCTCTAAACACACATGCAGTTTGGTGTTTGTACTTATCTCTACCCAATCTGGAGTTGCAAAGCACCTTGAAAGGCAGAATGCACAATGGTTAAGAAAATTAACTGACTTTGAATAATTTAGAAAGAACTGAATCACATCCAGACTCCACTATGTATAACTTTGTCTAAATTAGCCTCCCCAACTCTCAGTTTTCTAACCAGTAAATCCGTGGCCCCCACATGAGTTTGTTGTAATGATAAATACTGTTATATGTGAAAGTAGTTATAACAGTGTTTGGCCCAATAATAATGCAAATAATAAACCCAGCTCCCATTCTAGTCTGATTGCAAAGATACATAGAGCCCAGGCCTGAGCTTGTACATACTAAGCATAAAATGATGACACCAACATCTCAAAGGAGATATTTAAACCAATAGATAACTGAAGTTATCCTTATGGAGACTTCATGGGAATAAAATGCCAGACATCAAGTATTTTGGTTTCCTAGGCTGCTCAAGCAAATACCATGAAATGAGTGAACTTAAATAATGGGAATTTATTACCTTACAATTTTGAGGCTAAAAAAAAATGTCAAAATCAAGGTACCATCAAGGCGATGCTTTCTCCCCAAAGGTTGTAGCTTTCTGAGACTGGCTGCCAATGATCCTTGGTTCCTTTGTCACATGGCAAGGCACCTGGCAGTATCTCCTGGTCTCTTCCTCGTTCTATTTCAGATTCTTGCTTCCTGTGGCTTTCTGTCTGTGTCTGAATTTCATTCTGCTTATAAAAGACTCCAGTAAAGGGATTAAGACACATCCTGATTGAGGTGGGACACAGCTTAGCGGAAGTAACCTCATCAAAATGGTCCTACTTACAATGGGTTTACACCCTCAGGAAAGGATTCAATTTAATAATATGTTTTTCCGGAGGTACATACAGCTTCAAACCACCACCCCAATTTTACAAAAAAGTTCGGTTATATATTTCATTTATCGTGGCTGCTTTGGATTTATATTGAGGTTCAGACATTAGATTTATTCCAGGTTCACCCCCAAAGATCCTCAGCCATCTAAAGTAGAATCAATTGTCCTTTTCCTTGGAAAGAATCTATTACTATTTTTAAAGTTTTTTGAAAACCTTCAGATCAAGCGGTGAGGACATGTGGAGCTTGCTGCCATTGCTGGTTGTGTGTGTGTGTGAGCACACATGTGTGTACAGTTAATACCACTCTTCCAAGAGTAGAGGACGGGTGTGGGTGACAACAGAAACACTTGAAGGGCAGAAAGAAGGCTAAACGTTTCTCTTCTTTGGAAGCATGAACTTGGAGGGTTGCTGAGATGAGAGCAGGGCTTGTGATGGCAGATGGTAGTCCCATCATCACATTACTCTGGCTTTAAGGTGGACAGGCCCATCATTTTGGTTTTCCTTGTCCATTATCTCATTAAAATGATTAGTGTTGCTTTCTCCCATTCTTAATTATACCCTCTTCATTTCTGAAAAGTGAATACACCTAGGAGGTGATATCTACATTGGAACTTTTTACTCAGTTATTTTAAGCTGAAGTGACATTCCTTAGATTGCTAAAAGAGTCTATTATTTACACAGTAATTTAACAAATACTTATTTCATACTCTGTTTCTGTCATGATTCTAGCCCTCCAATAGCTCACAGTTATTAGTGGGAAGACCACAAGTAAAGAGACATCTATAAAACAGTGTGAAAACAGTGGTGAAAAATAGGGAACCAGCGGAGTGCAAGTGAAAAATGGAATGCAAGGTCTGTCCCTCCAAGTCCGAGGGCAGACTCACCCTTCCACATACATGGGTGGTCCCACTCTTTTGGCCTGAGAAGATATCTCTATCCAGACCTTAGCTTCCCATGGTTCTGCCCTTGAAGTCATTCTTCCTTCAATTTGTCCCTTCTTTATCCCCTTCAGTCCAGGCTGGCAGTGAGTTTCTACGCATACAAATTTTCATAACACTTGTTGACTTTGCATGTAGGTCACAGGAGTCCAAGCCATCAGACAAAAGGAGTTTCCACAGACCCTTCTGGAAAACTGCATTTCCACTCCTGACTTCACTGAAATGTCTGACTGGATCCATGTTCAGTTAAGACCTCACATGGAGCCCTATTCTCCAGGGACTTGCTTTCCAAAAGATCGGTGTGGTCCCTGATAGAGCCTTTTCTGGCCGTAGTCTCAGAGCATACTATCTGAATAGGCTTGATTTCAAGTTCTGCCTTCTATCTAATATCGGAACTCAATTTCACCAAGTTTTCTGCCACTTTAAAACAGGATTGTCTTTCTCCGGGTTCCAATAACACCATCATCATTTCCTTCTAAGGCCTCATCAGAAGTACCTTTAGCATCCATCTTTCTACTTACAGTCTTTTCAAAGCAATCTAGGCCTTTTCTATCAAGCACCACACAATTCTTCCAGCTTCTACTTATTACCCAATTCCAAAGATGTTTCCAATCTTTTGGTATTTTCAATGGCAGCACCCCACTCTCCTGGTACCAAAATCTGTTTTAGTTTCTTTGGCTGCTCAAACAAATACCATGCAAATAAATGACCTGAACAATCAGAATTTAATGGCTCATGGTTTTGAGGCCAGGAACAAGTCCAAATAAAGGCATTATCAAGGCAATTCTTTCTCCCCAAAGACTGTGGCTTTCTGAGTCTGTGATCCTTGGTCCTGGGCTTCTCTATCACATGGCACTGCACATGGCAGCCTCTTCTGGCCTCTCCATTCTCTCCTGGGTTCTGTTGAATTTCAGCTTCTTGCTTCCTGTGGCTTTCTCTCTCTTTGTCTGAAGTTGATTTTGTTTATAAAGATCTCCAGCAATAGCATTAAAAAACATCTTGATTGAGGTGGGCCACACCTTACCGAAGTAACCTCATCAAAAGGTCATACTTAAAATGGGTTCACAGGAATGGATAAATTTAAGAACATGTTTTTTGGGGGAACATATAGCTCTAAATTACCACAAGTGTGATACAGCTAGATGCAGCACCAAAGAAAAGATGGTCCAGGGAATAAACAGCAGGAACAAAGCAGGAGAAGGTTTGCATATTCTGGACAATGCAAATTGAGTCACATAGCTACAGTGTGAGATATTGTAGCAGTTTGATATTATTGATGAATTCCAAAAAGTAATATTGGATTATGTTTGTAAACTAGTCTTTTCCTCTGGGCATTTTAGAGTGTATTGGCTTCAGAGGTTTTGCTTTTACTTGATTAAATAATGATTAAGACTTTGATTGGGCCACATCAGTAGGACTTTGCATCCTTGCTCCCTTGGTGGGTGGGGACTCACAAAGAAACCGCATCGCAGAGAAGGGAGTTAGGAGTTTTTGAGCTGGAGCCCCAGGAAGTAAACACACAGAGGAGCTTGGTCATGAGGAGGGAGAGAAAGCCCCAGGAAAAGAGACAAGCCGTTCGCCTGTTAGTCTATA
>PVKH010046208.1:0-10420 GCA_004027955.1 Chaetophractus vellerosus
TTTTTTTGAGGTACTGGAGAATTGAATCCAGGACCTCATACAGGGGAATCTGGGGTTCAACCATTGAGCCACATCCACTTCCCAATGAAAGTTGATTTTCTCATTTATTTTTAGAAGGTACCAGGGAATTGAACCCACAACTTCATATACGGGAAGCAGGTGCTCAACCTCTTGAACTACATCTGTTCCCCACATCCCATAAGTTTTGACATGTTGTGTTCTCATTTTCATTTGTTTCAAAGTATTTACTGATTCATTTTGCAATTTCCTCCTTGGCTGATTATTTAAGAGTGTGTTGTTTAACTTCCATATATTTGTGCCTATTCTAGTTCTCTGCTGCTTATTAATTTAGAGCTTCATTCCATTGTGGTGAGAGAAATTGTTGTGTATTATTTCAATATTTCTAAATTCATTGAGACTTATTTTGTGAACTAACATGTCGTGTCTCCTGGAGAATAATCTATGTACACTTGAGAAGACTGTATGTCCTGCTGTATTTAGGTGTAAATGTTCTGTATGTGTCTATTAGGTCTAGTTCCTCTAACATATTATTCAAGGTCTCTGTTTCTTTATTGACTCTCTGATGAGGTGGTCTTTCTATTGATGATAATGATGTATCAAAGTCCTCCATTATGATTGTATAGGCATCTATTTCTCCCCTTAGTTTTGCCATTGTTTGTCTCATGTATTTTAGGACACCGTGATTAGGTGCATAAATGTTTATGATTGTTTTTTCTTGATAGATTACCCCCTTTTATTAATATATAGTGTCCTTTGTCTCTTACAATAGGTTTTGCATTTCAACTTATTTTGTCCAATATTAATGTAGCTATTCCTACCTCCCTCCCATTTTTTATTATTTTTTGTGTGTAAAATTGTTTTCCAACCTTTCACTTGCAACCTCCTTGCATCCTTGTGCCTAAGGTGAGTTTCTTGTAGACAGCATATAGATGGGCTGAATTTCCCTATCCATCCTACTAATCTGCATATTTTGATTGGAGCGTTTAATCCAGTAACAATCAATGTTATAAATGTCAAGGCATTACATACATTAGCCATTTTATCTTTAGGTTTATATATGTCATGTTTTGTTTTTATTTCCCTTTTCATCTTTTAGTTACTTTTACTAATAATCTTCCTTTCTACACTCTCCTCCAACCCTCTCTCTCTCTTGCTTTTTTTTTTTTTAACCTTTCAACCTGCAGCACTACCTTTAGTATTCCTTGAAGGGGAGGGGAGGACTCTTGTTTACAAACAGTCTCAATTTCTGTTCATCTGTGAATATTTTCAACTCTTCCTCATTTTTCAATGCCAGTTTTTCTGAATATAGGATTTTTAGCTGGAAGTTTTTTTTTTTTCTAGTTCCTTAACTATGTCATTCCACTGTCTTCTTGCCTTCATGGTTTCAGATGAGAAATCATCACTTAATGTTATTGCACTTCCCCTATATGTATGGATCTCTTTTCTCTGGCTGCTTTCAGAATTCTCTCTTTGTCTTGAGCATTTGACATTTGATAAATATGTGTTCTGGGTAGGCCTTTTAGGATTTACAGTGTTCGGAGTGCTCTGCACTTCCTGGATATGTACATCCACTCCCCTCATATGAGTTGGGAAAATTTAGGCCATTATTTCTTCCAACACTCCTTCTACCCTAGTTCCCTTCTCTTCTCCCTCTGGAATGCCTGTAATGCATATGTTTGTGCATTTCGTATTGTCATTCAATTCCCTAAGTCCCTGCTGAATTTTTCTATTTTTAAAATCTATCTCTTCTACTATCTGTGTGATTTCAGATACTCTATCTTCAGCATCACTAATTATTTGCTCTGCCTGTTCAAATCTGCTGTTATGTTCTCCAGCATATTTTAAATTTCTTACATTTTGCCTTTCATCACCACCAAATCTGTTAACTTTTTAATCTATGTTTATTATTCCTTCTATATGTTCCCATAGTGTCTTCTTATAATCATTTACCTCTTCCTTCAATTCATTAAGTTGATTCATGATATTTGTTTGGACATCCTTGATTAGTTTTTCCATGTTCTGTGTCTCCTCCTGATTTTTAGTCTGTTCATTAGACTGGGCCATTTTGTTCTGTTTTTTAGTTTGGCTTGTAGATTTTTGCTGATGTCTAGGTATCTGTTTATCTTGATGGGCTTGTTCAGTTGGTTACCTACTCTTTCTACCCTAGGGTTTTATTTCATTTTGTTTTGAGTTAAGGGTCCTCTTTGACACTTGGTTCCCCTTATTCTATATCCTTGTTGTTGTCTGTGTTCCTCCAAAAATTGTTAAGACCATAAAAAAGGAAAGAAAGGAAAAGAGAAAAAGAATAATAAAAAAGGATGGAAAAGAAACCATAAAAGAGCCAGGAAAAAATAGTAATAAGTGTGAAAAATCATAAAAATAAAAAGTGATAAGAATAAATAATGTTGAAGAAGAAGAAAAAAATAAACAGGAAAATGAAATAAAATAAAATAATAATAAAATAAATAAAATAAAATACCAGAAAGATGATAAGGAGAAAGAAAATGAATACTGAACAAGGGAAGGTGGAATGAAAATAAAGCAAAGGAAGAAGGAAAAATGAAAGAAAATAAAGAAACAAAGAAAATGAGAAGAAAAAAGGAAAAAAGGTACAAAGGTTAAAAAACAACAGATAAAACAGGCCACCTTCTTAGGCTGCTAGCAACCATCTCAGGCTGCCAGTGCTCACCAATCTATAACCCTGCTGCCCATCCTCTGCAAGTAAACTACCAGGATGTAGAGAACAAACTAAAGAACAAAGGAAAAAAAAACTTTAAAAAATCTCAGTCCAGTTCCCTGTCGTGAGGCTGCTTGTCCTGCAGCTCCTCTTCCCGCAGTGAGCCGTCTGGGTGCCTGAAAACCTGCTGGATTGCTCTTTTGGCTCCCTTCACTTCTGGGCTAGTTGGTCACCTGACAGCTTGCTGGCTGCCTCTCCCCACCCTCCTTCCCTCAGGTTGGTGAGGCATCTGATGGTTCACTGGCTGGCCCTCTCTATCCCCTTACCCACAGGTGAATTGGGTGTCTGACAGCTCACCAGCTGCCTCTCCCTGCTCCTCTCTCACCTGAGTGGTTGGGCACCTGTCAGCCCAACCCCTCACTGATCCAGGTCCTCTCTTTCCCAGGGCACGTGGACAGTCTGCCTGATCAGTTCCCTCTCCCCTCTCCCTGGAGCCACTTCAGCACTGGCTGGCATCTCTCTTTTTCCCAGAACAAGGTGAGATCTGGTCTGCCTGTCCTATCACCCTTCCCCTCTATTCCTAGCTCCCCTTGAGCCGTATGGGTGCCAGTCCCCCAACTCTTTTCCCCACAGCTCCCTCACCATGAGAGCCTGTTGGGAACTGAGACACACCCCTGGCCACCTGGGTCCCCCCTCTCTAACTGCCCTTTATGATTGCCCCTGTGGTCCCCTGGCTTCCCTTCTGCCAGGTAAACATGCCTGTCCACCCACAGTTTCTGGAAGTGGAGTGCAGCCTGCAGTTCCTTAATCCACCATCTTGGATCTCTGGATTGCTCGCTCTTTAATTGTTGAGTTGTATGATCTCTTTATATAGCATGGATATCAAACCCTTATCCAATATGTCATTTCCAAATACTTTCTCCCATTGAGTGGTCTGTGTTTTCACCTGCTTGACAAAGTCATTTGAAACACAAAAGTGTTTAAGTTTGAGGAGGTCCCATTTATCTATTTTTCTTCCATTGTTGTCCTTTTAGTGTAAAGCTTAAGATATTTTCCTATATTTTCTTCTAGGAGTTTTATGACTTAGCTTTTATATTTAGGTCTGGACCCATTTTGAGTTAATTTTTTAATAAGGTATGAGATGGGGTCATCTTTCTTTCTTTTGGATATAGATATCTAGTTTTCCCAGCACCATTTATTTAATAGACTGCTCTGGCCCAGCTGGGTGAGCTTGATAGCCTTGTCAAAAGTCACTTGGCCATAGATGTGAGGGTCTGTTTCTGAACGACCAATTCTGTTCCATTGGTCTATATGTCTATCTTTATGCCAGTACCATGCTGTTTTTACCACTGTACTAGGTAATATGATTCAAAGTCCAGAAGTAAGAGAGGTCTACAACATCAATCTTCCTTTTTAAGATGTTTTCAGCTATTAAGGGCCCCTTTACCCTTCCAAATAAGTTTATAATTGGCTTTACCATTTCTTCAAATAAAGCTGTTAGAGTTTTTATTGGAATTGCATTCAATCTGTAAATCATTTTTGGTAGATTTAATATCTTTATGACATTTGTCTTTCAATCCATGAACACAGAGTGTCCTTCCATTTGTTTACATCTTCTTTGATCTCTTTGAGCAGGGCATTTTAGTTTTCTGAATACAAGTGTTCTACATCCTTGGTTAAGTTTATTCTTAAATATTTGATTCTTTTTAAAGCTATTGTAAATGGAATTCTTTTCCTCCTCAGATTACTCTTTACAAGTTTATAGAAATGCCTCAGATTTTTGGATTTTTGCATATTAATTTTTTTTTGAGGTACTAAGGACTGGGGATTGAATCCATGACCTCTCATGTGGAAATCTGGTGTGCAATCACTGAGCCACATCGGCTTCCCTGAGTTAGTGTTTTGGATGTTTTGCTTGTTGTTTGTTTTTATTTTTTCAGGAGGCACTAGGAACCAAACCTAGGACCTCCCACATGGGAGGTGGATGCTCAAGCGCTTGAGCCATATCCACTTCCCCATATTAATCTTGTATCCTGCCACTATGCTGAACTTATTAGCTCTAGTAGCTTTGTTGTAGATTTTTTTTGAGATTTTCTAGGTATAGGATCATACCACCTGTGAATATCAAAAGTCTTACTTCTTCCTTTCAAATTTGAATGAATTTTATATCTTTTTCTTGCCTGATTGCTCTACCTATAACTCTTATCACTATATTGAACAACAGTGGTTGCAGTGGGCCTCCTTGTCTTGTTCCTGATCTCAAAGGGAAGGCTTTCAGTCCTTCACCATTGAATATAATGTTAGCTGTGGTTTTTTCATATATGTCCTTTATCATGTTGAGAAAGTTTCCTTCAATTCCTATCTTTTGGAATATTTTTAACAAGAAAGGATGCTGGATTTTGTCAAATGCCTTTTCTACATTGATGAAGATGATCAAGTGATTTTTCTTCTTTGATTTATTAATGTGGTGTATTACACTGATTTTCTTGCATTGAACCACCCTTGGATGCTTGGTATAAAACTCACTTCATCATGATGAATAATTCTTTTAATGTGCTTTGGATTCAATTAGTGAGTATTTTGTTGAGAATTTTTACTTCTGTATTCATTAGGGAAATGTGTCTGTATTTTCTTTTTTTGTAATATCTTTATCTGACTTTGGTTTTAGGGTGATATTGGCTTAACAGAATGAGTTTGGTACTCTTCCTTCCTGTTCAAATTTGAGGAAAGCTTTGAGTAAGATTGGTGTTAAACCTTCTTTGAATGCTTGGTAGAATTCACCTGTGAAGCTATCTGTTCTGGGGCTTTTTAATTTGGGGAAGAGTTTGATGGTTCTTTCAATCTCTTTACTTGTAATTGGTTTCCTGAGGTCCTCTATTTCTTCTAGGGTCATTGTACGTTGTTCATATGTTCCTAGGAATTTTTCCATTTTATCTACATTGTCTAGTTTGTTGGCTCCCTCTTCTTCATAGTATTCTCTTATGATCTCATTTATTTCTGTGGGGTCAGTAGTGATGTCACCATTATCATTTCTGATTTTATTTATTTGCATCATCTTTCTTTTTTCCTTTGTCAATCTAGGTAAGTTTTATCAATTTTGTTAATCTTCTCAAAGAACCAACTTTTGTTTTTTTAAATTCTCTCTATTGCTTTTTTGCTGTCAATTTCTTTTATTTCTGCTCTTTGTTATTTCATTCCTTCTTCTTGCTTTGGGAATAGTTTGCTCTTCTTTTCCTAGTACCTCCAGGTGTGTAGTTGGGTCATTAATTTTAGCTCTTTTTTCTTTTTTAATGTAAGCATTGAGGACTCTAAATTTCCCTCTCAGCACTGCCTTCACTGCATCCCACATGTTCTGTTATGTTGTGTTCTCATTTCCATCTGCTTCAAGATATTTCTTGATTTCTCTAGTAATTTCTTCTGATTATTTAACAGTGTGTTGTTTAATATACATGTATTTGTGAATTTTCCCTTTTTCTTTCTGTTGTTGATTTCCAGCTTTATTCCATTATGATCAGAGAAAGTGCCTTGTATAATTTTGATCTTTTTAAAATTTATTGAGATCTGCTTTGTGACCCAACATATAAGCTACCCTAGAGAAAGATCCATGAGCACCTGAGAAGAATGTATATCCTGCTGTTTTGGGGTGCAATTGTCTATTTCTTTCAATACTCTTTTTCTCATTCTATATCATGGCATCATAATTTCTCAAAATCATTTCCTAAAGTTGTGATGAACTTTCACTTAGAGAGTAAAAATACTTTCTGTAGGACTCAAGATATGATTCCATATCCAATGTCTTTGAAAATTTAGTATTTTCAACCCTACATTTTGAATTCATTTATTAGTTTTTTTTAAATCGTTATTATATGGTTGAATCATCCTTATCAATATTCCTTAATTTATAATTCAACAGATAATTAGGAAGATAATTAGTGTTTCTGTACTAATCTTTACATTTGGGAATCTGGGGAAGGTATTTATTTTATATTCTATTAATCTTCCCATCGGTAGATAATTGAGTCACATATTTTGTTTCAGTGCATATACAATATATATATATATAAATCTAAGAAATATTCACAAATTTATGAAGTACAAATATTTAAAGCTATTTTGTATCTTCAAACTCCCAAATTTGGAGTCTTTTTTGTGATTACCACAAAAATATCACATTTCCAATATCAATATTAAGCCTGACACACTGACTAGCTTCAATAAGCTTATTTTAGTCTGAGTGTGATCATCAACAGTGATTTTGCTGATGTGTATCTATTTCCACAGTTGCCATCAGGGTTTATATGAATAGTTATATGAAATGCTCTGAATTTTTAACTAGCACAGGGCTAATTGCCTCTTCATTTTTTTGTGTCCACAGCTATTAATGACTTTAAATAAACCCCACTATCTGGTTTCTAATTACATTTACCCACTTTATTCATTTTGCCTATAAAGACATTTATGCAATCTAAAATATTTCTCATGTTGCAACTGGATATTCTGATATTTTTAACAAAGGCATGAAAGTCACTTGAATATACTCACTTCTGCAACCAAGTCATGAGAAATCTATGTCTCCATAACAATTTTTTTCCAAAAATTAGCAGAGTAAATGGCTAACTACTATTTTGCATGTTATGTACATGCTCAGAATCTAAAATAGTAGGAAGTTTTGGCCAACTATATGCAGAAATAAAAATAATGGGTTTTTCCAGATTTCTCATGGTACTTTTAATTTTTATTCTTCATCATATTTTTCAGACAAAAGTATTTGGCTAATTTAAATCACATAGCTCTGAGCTAAGATGACAGAAATATCTCATTATATATAATTTTATAAATATTCCAAGAAATATTTCTAGTACTATGTAAAGTTAAGTCAAAACAAAGACAGTATTCCTATACTCATGAGGCTTATAATCTAAGAAGATTCCTTAATTAGGTCTCACCCTGAATAATAGAAAACATTTTCCAAAATGATTTACATTCTTTTGCTCTAAGTTAGCCTCATTATTTAAATTTGTCTTCCATCTATCTTTGTATCAGGAAAGCAGGTGCTATGCATGAGACCATGAGTTTCTCCATCACTGCATTATAGACCCCTGCCTAGTTTGTATCAGTATTTGGTTTCATTGGTATAATCTTATTTACTTCTTTAAAAATTTACATATACAAACAGTCACTCTTTTTGATGTACAATTCTATAAGTTTTGGGAAATGCACAATGTCATGTAATTAATTCCACGATCAAGACATAGAAGAGCCATCTGCCCACCCCCCAAGGAAAACCCTCAAGCTGTCCCTCTGTAGTTAAACCCACCCCACCTTTAATCCACTGATCTGTCCTTCCTCCCTATAATTTTGCCTTTTCCAAAATTTCATATAAATGTAACCATATAGCATGTAGTCTTCTGAGACTACTTTTTTCTAACTTTCTTTATGCACTTGAGCTTCATTCATGTGGTGGTATGTTTCATAGTTCATTCTTTTTATTGTTGAGTAGTGTTTCATTGTATAGATAAATTGTTCCTTTATCCATTCCTCAGTTAAAGGGCATTTGGGTTGTTTCAAGTTTTTGACAATTACATTAAAATTACTATATACATATGCATATATTTTTGTATGACAGTAGGTTTTCATTCATTTTAATAAAAACTTAGTAGTAGGATTGCTCAATCATATAAGTATATATTTGACTTCATAAAAATATGCCACACTATTTTCCATAGTAATTGTACAATTTTGTATTCCCAATAGCAAAAACTGAGGGTTGTAGTTTCCCCCCATCCTTCTCAGCACTTGGTAGTGTCAGTATTAGCAGTATGTTTAACAGCATTCTTGAAGTTAGCATCAACTCGTCATCAAGGCTCTCGGGGTATAACTATAATAACAAGTTTCTGGAAATACATCACTGGTTGATCATCATTTTTTTCTCTCTCTACTTCAACAATTTTATTTCTAAAATATCTCAAATATTTCCATTTTTTTGCCACCACTATTATAGTTCATACACTGATGATACTACAATCCACCATCATTTCTTGTTTGTCTTGAAACTGGTCTCTCCAATTCCATTCTTAAACCTCCTACCACTACCAATCCATTCTTCTCAATGCAGCAAGATAATCTACATTACAATTCACCAGCAATTCATGTGCCATTGCATTTAGAACCAAATTTAAAGTTCTGCATAATTTGACCCCTGCCTACTAGTATATTCTCAATGACCATCCCAAGGAATAGAGAGAGTCTGCAACTGCAAGCAAGATAGTCCCATCCATCTGCCCCAAGGGATCTAAGCCCCTCTCAATTATGTAATCTAAGTATGTTTTTAAAAAATTAAAAAGTATAGTTTAAAAAACTAGTGTACTCTTATTTAAAAAGAAAACTTAAGATGGATTTATGCTTTATTAGTAAGTAAAATAAGCTCATGGCAATTGTATTGTGTGTTAAATAGTTGTCTATTCAACATTTTAAAAGATGTTGTATAAAGCCATAAAAATTGTCCACATTTATTGGGTTGTAGTCTTTAAAATAGGAACTTTTTCCATTTAGGCATTTTATTTGCATGTTTGTATTACATCCCTAGAAAAAGAATTCCAAGATTTTACCTCCTGTGGGTTTTTGTCTTGGTCTCTCATGGTCCATGATGTTAGTTGAGGTCCTCAGTACAATGAAACCAAACTGACAAGATGGGATATGATAGTTCTCGCCATTTTTCTAGATCTTTAACTTACACATCAAGTCTGAAACTGTTCAATCCATCCTCCTTTAACCTACCTGTGAAGTTCAGCACAATTTCCCCAGCTCTGTGTGATCATCAATGATTTAAAATTCACCAGTGTCACCATGCTTCATCACCATTGTTTGGAACCGAAGGACACTGTGGAACACAGTCTACAAGAAGCTGGCATTTGCCTCTCTTCTCAGTATTGTTGATGCTCTTGAGAACAACAGCCATGACATTTGTGTGCACCATTATGGTGGCATGGAAAGATGGCCAAAAGATTTAAAATAAGGACTTTTCAGAGTGATTTATAATGATAAGGCTAGAAATTTCCAGAACATATATTTTCATATACATATTATATTTATAATTATATACATTTTAAAGGCTAAAGACAAGGTGCTTTTACAGATATTTCAAGTTAAACTGGAAATAAACTCTCTTTATTTTAAAAGAAAAAGAAAAATAGTTCCCTTATCTCGCCCATTTCAATGGAAATTTAACTTAGGCGTCAGGCTCCAAGTTTTAACCATCCACATCTCATAGATTTATAAGTTTTATTATTTCTTCAGATACAGGCAATTAGCAAACACCAGGGTCACACCAATTTCCAGGTAAATTTAAAAAGAACTATGTGCGACAATTTGTGCTTGGCAAGTCTTTTTGCTTGAGGACTAGTTTATCTTGAAAGCATATATGTATTGGTTTGTATATCCTTGATATAAAAAGGTGAGATTTCCTTCTTTCTTTGCAATCTCTTTAGTGGATTTCCTGTGATGCATCATTAACTGGTTTAATACTTATTCAATAACAAAATTGTTTTTCTTACTCTTAACAGAAAAAGAAATCTTAGTTTAAATCCCAGCTCTTCAGAAAAATCTTTCCCTATTACCCTTTCTCAGGCAGGTTACATTCTTATTAAATTACCCCTTTTTGTTTCCTTCATAACACTTATCATAATTTATAACACGGTAAAGTAAATTATTTTTACAATTAGA